>CM059445.1:58389958-58585766 GCA_030390025.1 Squalus acanthias
TGGCCCCTTTAACTGGCTGCGCAGCACATTCAGATTTTGGCACATGCGTGGTTGCTCCCAAAAGCCTTGATTGTCCGATTGCAATGCGGACGGTAACCCATTAAAATAGCAGCGGCGCAACTTAACGGGAACGTTGGTCATAAATATAAGAGAGTCACTAATAAATCCAATAGGGAATTCAGGAGAAACTTCTTTACCCAGAGAGTGGCGAGAATGTGGAACTCGCTACCATGGGGAGTGGTTGAGGCGAATAGTATAGAAGCATTTCAGGGGAAGCTGGATAAACACATGAGGGAGAAAGGAATAGAAGGCTATGGTGATCGGGTGAGATGAAGTAACATAAGAGGAAGCGTGTGAAAAGCATAAACACCAACAGAGACCTGTTGGGCCAAATGGTCTGTTTCTGTGCTGTACATACTATATAATTTGGGTTTCATAACGACATTTATAGAATTATTAAAGTAACATGTTGTACGGGGGGGGAAGAGGAGGGGGGGCGGGGGGGGAGAAGAAACCTCGGAAAGGTGAGACTGGATCCACCTACAGTAATTATATGACAGCTACACAAGTCCTGAAAGAGATTCTCTTGTCTTCGAGTTGATTACAAATTATCCAGAACAGAGAGTGGTTTTATTGTTGGCAATTACATTAAGATGAGGAAGGAGGCACCTTAAGCAGCCATCATTCATTTCCACGGTAACCATCACATTAGAGAAAGGGAATCCCCAAGGGGTCCTTCCTGTACTGTACTGCGGACAAAGGCTAAAACCTCTGCCATTAATTTTGCAGGACGCAGCGGGGCAAATTAAAATATAAAAAGATCCAGCCGGGTAGATAGAGACCAAGATGGAGGGCAAGAGAGGTCAAGCTTGTAGAATTAAAGTCTTTGCAACAGTGGGGGGTTTAAGAACTGTCCCATTACAGTGCGTTCAATCACCAACCTCCCCCCCGTCTTTTAGCTCAAGGCTGTAAGCAATTAAAAATACAGTACATGCCAACACCAGGCTTTCACAAGTAGAATTAAGGCTCCAGTAATCTTTTCTTTCCTTTAGCCTACAAAAAATAACCCGCCCCTTCCCACCACCCAAAAAAATACAGAATCTCTAAGGCTCGAGAAACTCCTACCGCTTTGTAAACATTATTCTATCGAGTAAAGGTCTTTTAATTGTAACTCGCGCTTGCTGCTGCTACTACTGAAAATGTGCTGGTTGTATGTGGACACTGTCCATGGTACAATGTCTTCTCTCAATCCTGTATCAAAGACATGGTTTAGTTTATGCTGTTCCTGTGTGAGTCTTAAAGCCGGGTACTGAGTTGGGCTTTGGGGGGAGGGGGTTGGGGGACTGAAATCGGACTGTGTGCTGCCCAATGTCCCAGTTGATAAATTCACTGCCCGGTGTGCACCAATGTTCCCTTTAAGCCGCGCGGCCGAGCGGCGGTCTGGAGCTCCCGCGTACGCCCCTTGCCGGGTTTATCATGGAAAAACCGCACATCCGCGGAAATTTAAAGGGGCCGCGCACATTGTTGTGGACTGACCTATCCAGATCAGGAAGGCTCCAAATTTCAATCTCCGCTCTGCACTGAGTTAGCGGTTGGGGTACTACATTATTTTTCTTTATTATTAAAGATGCTGGGCTAGCAGAGAGCGCAACAACAAAAAAAACCCACTAATCAGCCAGGGTACCCCGCCCCGATCACTCTCCACCACTCCTGCTGGAAAGTGAGCAGGCGCTTGTGCCAGATTAGATCAGGATTGAATTCAGCTATGATGCACCCCACAGCCAAACAGCCTGCCAACACGAAGACCTGGGTTTTCCGATTGCAAGGCTGACGGTTAAAATAACGGTTTACCACAAGCCTCACGGCCCGAACATACGAGCCTCACGATCCAGGATCGTGCTAAAGGAAAGGTCGCAGACAAAGCTTGGAGGGGCTGTTGACGTCCATGGACCCATACTCCAGGGTAATCAGACAAAAATTAACAATGAGCCAAAGAATTACCTATTAGGAGGGGTGACTAAAAGCTTGGTCAAAGAGGTAAATTTTAAGGAGGGTCTTAAAAGGAGGAGGAGGAGATAGCGCGCACGAGAGAGAGCGCGCGCGAATTCCTGAGCTTAGGGCCAAGGCAGCTGAAAGCGCGGCCAGCAATGGTGGGGCGAATGGAGTGGGGGGACACACAAGGGGCCAGAGTTGCAGGAACGCAGAGATCTCAAGAGGGTTGTAAAACTGGAAGAGATTACAGCGATCAGGAAGGGGCGAAGTCTGTGAATGAATTCGAACACAAGGATGAGAATTTCAAATTGGAGGCAGAGGGACTGGGAGCCAATTCAATTCACACTCTGCAAAAGACGCCTTCGACAGAAAAGATCAAAAGTTTCTAGTTTTTGTCAGGGGCCGCCCTCTAAGAAACAGAGATTTTATTTCAAACAGTGCTGACCATAAACGGACCTCCAAGATATTCAGGCAGATATTGGAAGAAAAAACCCTGAAAGCCAGCACTAAATGGTCTCACAATCAATGAAGGAACTGGAATCGGTTCTTTGGAGATTTGAAAAGTGGGCCCAATTTGGAATTGGTCCGAAAAGTCTCCCTCTTTAATATATTTAAGACCCACCCCCACCCCCAATGGAAAATGAGTATCTTACAGCGAGTGAAATATAACATTAGGTAGGGCCAGGATTGGTTCAATATCAAGAGAAGGAAGAGGAAGGAGAGAGAGACAAAAGAGAAAATAAGATAGAAAAAAAGAGAAAGAAAAAAAAAGAGAAAAAGAAAACGAAAAACAGACGGATGGAGAGTGAGGAAGAAAAAATAGCAAGACAGAAAGGGGAGAGATAGAAAGGGAGAAAGAAACAAAGAAAATGAAGGAGATAATGAAAGAGAAAGAGAGAAAGAAGAAAAGGAGAGAGAAAGAGAGAGAGAGAGAGAGAGAGAGAGAGGAAAGTGGAGAAAAGGGAAAGAGAAAACAGAGAAAAAGAGGAAAGTGGAGAAAACAAGGAGGAAGAGAGGGGGAAGGGAATGAAAAGCTAACCTCCTTACTGTTTGCCACCCTACAAATCCAATTTAATCAGAAAAACTCTCGTACAGTGGTCTGGGCAAAAAGGGATAATTAGTAAACAGAGAGCTACTTCACTGCTTCATTGAGATTCCAGCAGGGTTAGTATGTCGCATTTCAAATGCAGTCTGATGAAGTCTACAAAATCAAACCATTTGTTACTCACATTGAAGTGTGCTCTGGTGACTTGCAATTAAAATGGAATTAGTGTCCGGATTGAGCCTTGGGAAATTCATACCAAAAACATGGAAATCAGGCCTTCCTAAATATGAAGAGGACACTTTTGGCCAAAGTGCCCCCGTCGCAATTTCCTTCTGAATGTTCAAAATAAAATACTTTTAATCTGAATCACTTCCACCGAGATAAACTCAGTATCAAATCGATCGCAGACTACCTGAAACGTGATTTAGAAAAAAAAAAGGAATCACAGAACAGTGCAATTTATTGTCAGGCGTTTTAACCCTTTCCCTGACCCATTGCAGCCACTGAAACGCACTCACTAGCAGCACTATGAGATACATTACATCGCTTAGAAACCAGAAAAGCACAGCCGGGAACGAACACTAGACATATCGCAATACTTCTCACTCTGTCGTCCAACACCGTTTTGTTCCAGGCGATGCGTGGAGTTTGTTTCCCTCCCTGAACCCGGATCACTAACTCTGGATGCTATGTGATGCGTGCACACACACTTAAGTCACGGAACCATTTCCAAGGGTCCTCCATCACACCAAGCGCACACAATAAGATGGTGACACAGTCCGTCTCCCCCACCTCCTCAGAATGTGGAGAAGCATTTCCCCCTCTCTCCCAATTTTCTCGCTGGAGTACACGTCCACAGCCACTAAGCTCGAGTGGCCGCTCTTCATGCGCAAGCCCAGAGTGTCCACGGGCTGCGTGACCATGGAGGGCCATCATCGTCAACACCAACCCAGTCCTCACCCGACGTGGGCAAACTTTCCAACACGAGACAATGGATAACGATCAAGACTCCCTAAGGGAGCAGAAACAGAAAAATAGGAGCAGGAGTAGGCCATTCTGCCCTTCGAGCCTGCTCCGCCATTCAATATGATCATGGTTGATCCTCTATCGCAATACCATATTCCCGCTCTCTCCCCATACCCCTTGATGCTTTTTGTGTCTAGAAATCTATCTATCTCCTTCTTAAATATATTCAGTGACTTGGCCTCCACAGCCTTCTGTGGTAGAGAATTCCACAGGTTCACCACCCTCTGAGTGAAGAAATTTCTCCTCATCTCAGTCCTAAATGTCCTACCCCGTATCCTGAGACTGTGACCCCTCATTCCAGCAGAGGCTCACCACTCTGGCTGAGATCTGCTAGCTCGGCACAGGCCAGGGATGGAACGTGGGATCTTTCTGGTGGTTCGATACTGGGTACTGCACCTGCCGAGGGCCCTCATTTCCTTTCTCCCTCGCTCCGTGCAAAACGCTTGCCGACTATTTCACAATGTGCGCCAGTTCCCGTTTCAATGCTGGACTCACCAATTAGCACGGGACCACAACACACAACGGCTGCTGTATCTCGAAGCAGGCTAAAGCGACAACCAGCACCGCACCAAAACTGTGCCTCAATTTTATAAAACCTGAGCTGTGAAAAATTGTTGCATATACAAGACAGAGGGCACAAAGGTAACCATTTATACTACGCAGAGAGGAGCCAGTGATTCAGGTCTGTGTAATTCACTCACTCTTTGGCCTTGTATGTTATGAAGCCAGCAATACTCAGAGATTTATTCTTCAGGAAGCAACTTGCATTTATATAGCGCCATTAATGTCCCATAGGGCACCTAAGGGATGGGCAATAAATGCCAGCCTTGCCAACGGCGCCCACATTTCAGAAATT
This sequence comes from Squalus acanthias, assembly GCA_030390025.1. Classification (NCBI taxonomy): domain Eukaryota; kingdom Metazoa; phylum Chordata; class Chondrichthyes; order Squaliformes; family Squalidae; genus Squalus; species Squalus acanthias. The sequence goes on from CM059445.1 coordinate 58,394,878, forward strand.
AATATTTAAAAAAATAATTGGGGGGGTGGATGAGAAAAAAAGTTTTTTTTTAATATAAATTTACCAGTCTCTGAGCATCTGGTCACAATTACCAAGTCCTGCTTCCAAATTTACAAGTGTGTGCTTTGATTTACCGGTCCAAATGTTGGGCTATCTTGCACGCGGTATGGTTTAACTGCCTGTTCTGGAATGTTCCGCTGCATCGTGCGAGACAAAAATGTTGGAAAGTGCACATTTTCTAAATTTTATTGCTCTTTGCATTGGCAGTTCCACAAAAAGGACACGTGCGCTTACATAGGACTCCCGTACCCCTCAACCCGGAGAGAGAGAGAGTCAGTGCCCTTGGGGTGAGGGGATAAGATTTGGAAAATATAATTCGAAAATGACGTTAAACCGAGGCCCCGTCTGCCCGCTCGGGTGGACATAAAAGATCCCATGGCTACTATTTCGCAAAAGAGCAAGGGAGTTCTCCCCGGTGTCCTGGCCAATATTTATCCCTCAACCAACATCACTAAAAACAGATTATCGGGTCATTATCACATTGCTGTTGGTGGGAGCTTGCTGTGCGCAAAGTGGCTGCCGGGTTTCCCACATTACAACCGTGACTACACTTCAAAAGTACTTCATTGTCTGTAAAGCGCTTTGGGACGTCATGAAAGGCGCTATAGAAATGCAAGTTCTTTCTTCGACATTTTCTCCCTCCACCCAGCCTCCTTACAGGAGCATCACTTAAGTCAACAGTAAAGGGACTCGGAATGGAACCTGGACAAGATTCTCATCCACCTCTTAAAAATGATACAGAACAAATTACAGACACGCACCCGAGCCCTGCATTTCCCGCAAAACTACCTTCCTTAGCCTTGCGTCCTACCATCCAGTAATGTATTAAATGCCGCACCGACCCAGCTATTTGAAAGCCTTATGCTGATTCTCGCACATTTTCCTCCCCTCAATTTTCCTGATGATTTTCCTTTCATCGCCTTTATCCTAGTGACATACAGTTGTGCAAATTCAGTTCTCGGATCGCACAATAGAAGGGGCGACCAATGCACGACATTAGAAAAGACACTCAGCGGTTTGAAGGGCCAGTGTGTGTGTGTGTGTCTCAGCTGACTTATTCTTACCACCATCTGGATAGTGGGACAATGCCAAGGCGCCCCTGTCTGAATGACCTGCGGATTAGTTCTACTCCCTTGGTTCAACCCCTCTGTCCCTTTCCCTTCACACACACACTCTTTCTCTTGGTGCCAACGCGAGTGACCAGATCACTTCTCACTCTTGGCTTCAGCAACAACCGACCGAAACTTCACAGCCCACGTAAACTTCTCTCTCCCCCCCCGCCCCGTTCTTATCTCATCCTTTTATAGACAGCCAGGACTCATGGTGGCAAAGGGGGTGGGGGGGCGGGGGAGAGTGGGTCCAAAACCGCTTTGAAAGCCAGAGTATTACTTTTTTTCCTACTGGACAGACCTTGGTACAATTGTTTCAGTCGCCCGCACTTTAGGAAGTTTACAAGAAGACCCACAACCATTCTTACACTGAACTGTGCAACAACAAACCGCTTGCAATTATACAGCACCTGCAACTTAGTAAAACGTCCCAAGGCACTTCACAGGAGCGTTATCAAACAAAGTTTGACACCCAGCAACATGAGGAAATATTAGGAGAGGTGACCAAAAGCTTGGTCAAAGAGGTAGGTTTTAAGGAACATCTTAAAAAGGAGAGAGAGAGAGAGAGAGAGAGAGAGAGAGAGAGAGAGAGAGAGAGAGAGAGAGAGAGAGAGAGAGGTTTATGGAGGGAATAGGGAATACCAGAGCTTAGGGCCTTGGCAGCTGAAGACACGGCCGCCAATGGTGGAGCGATGAAAATCGGGGATGCTCAAGAGGCCAGAATTGGAGGAGCGCAGAGATCTCGGAGGGTTGTGGGGCTGGAGGAGGTTACAGAGATAGGGAGGGACGAGGCCATGGAGGGATTTGATAACAAGGACTGGGAGCCAATGTAGGTCAGCGAGCACAGCAGCGATGGGTGAACGGGACTAGGTGCGAGTTAGGATGAGGCAGCAGAGTTTTGGATGAGTTCAAGTTTATGGAGGCTGGAAGATGGGAGTCCAGCCAGGAGAGCAGGTGCGTTTCACAATACCACGAAAAATAAATCTATAAATTCCTACTTTGAGGCGGATCTTCAGCTATTTGGCCAGTGTATCTGAATTATTTGCAGCAATCTGTGTCTCTTTTCCACTCTCCCTCTCCAAAAAACCAAAGTCTCGTCAAGGTGCTGATGCATGCTGCAGTATTGGCCAGTGGGTGCCAATCGCCCTCTTGACACCTCACCCAGGTGGTCATTCTGTGTATACAAAGTGCATCAGTATGCAACAGAGATGGCACATCACAGCCAAGCACTGCCATCATACATCTTCGGCAGCACCTCCCAAACCCACGACCTCCACCACCTTGAAGGACAAGGGCAGCAGGCACATGTTGAACACCACCACCTCCAAGTTCTCCTCCGAGTCACATACACCATCCCGACTTGGACATATATCAGACATTCCTTCATCGTCACTGGGTCAAAATCCTGGAACTTCCTCCCTAACAACACTGTGGGAGCAACTTCACCACACGGGGACTGCTGCGGTTCAAGGAGGCGGCTCACCACCAACCTTCTCGAGGGCAACTAGGGGCCTTGCCAGCGACACCCATTTTCCAAGAATGAATTTTTACAAAAAATATACACAGGAACTTTCGAGCATGGGTCATAAACTGTTATTAGGAGCAGAAACCTTGGCTGCTTTTAACTCCACCCTGAGCCCAGAATCCTTGTGGTCAATTGCAGCATTGCCAATGCAAGTCAGCGGAACTCAGTTAACACGGCACAGACCCGGTCTCTTTCCTGTCCTGTGTATCACATGGGATCGCACAGTTAACCACCAACCTGGGGAATGGTGCTCGATTTTTAGCAAATGAAAATACTTTGCATCGCATACGATAAGCAGCAACACCATCATCAACGTCCACTGAGTAAATCACTGCGCTCTCCCGCAGATTGTCCCATACGGAAATCTACCCCGGCTCTGGGACACGCTCACCAGACCATCGTGATGCTACTTAAAACAGATCACTACACATCACTAAAACAGATGATCTGGTCATTATCACATTGCTGCTTGTGGGAGCTTGCTGTGCGTAAATTGGCTGCCGCGTTTCCCACATTACAAGAGAGTGACTACACTTCAAAAAAGTACTTCATTGGCTGTAAAGCGCTTTGGGGCGTCCGGTAGTCGTGAAAGGCGCTATAGAAATGCAAGTCTTTCTTTTTTCTTTTCACCTTAAAAATAATAACCTGATTTGTGCATCGTCAGGTTATCCCTGTGAGGAGGGGGAGAATTACCCTGCAGCAAGAAGGAAGAATAAATTCACCCAATTTTCTCCTTTCTTCCCTTATAAATAGAGTCATAAAAAACAAAAAAAAGGGAACAGAAAGACAATAGAAGCCCAATCATGTTGTCCCTCTTTCAGAGATTAGCCCCACCTACCCGTCTTCGCACCATATGCCACAGTCCCTTTCCCTCTTGAACCCACTGGGGGTCGATTGTGACCAAGTGTAATAGCGAGTCGGCAGCCTGCTTTACATCCCTCCCGATATTTATTTTCATTGAAGTCAAAAACAGAGTCAAAATCTACACCAGTTGTGTTCCTTCTCTGGTAAATTTTTCCACAACTATTAATCATTGAGGGAAAAATTAGCCCTCAAATTCACTTATTATGCCTAAGTTTCGAATTTTAAACTGTTGTCCGCTGGTATTCCGACACTTCACCAGATTAAACAACTAGCCTGGATCAATCCCCTTCATAATCTTGAACACTTCAGTTAGATCCTCTGGGGGATAAATTCGGTTGCTTTGCGCCTCCCGTTAGCGCCCTTAGGGCGCTAATGGGTCGCAAAGCAACTAGCGCCCGGGTGCGGCAATGTTTGCGCCGCTCGCGAAATTGACCAGACATTTTGCGGTGGCGCTAAACACTACTGCCACGATCTCCTGTGCCCGCAGATCGTAACGTCAGTCGAGCGTGCAACGCCCCGGACCGGATATTGAGTGGCGCCCCCTGCCTTACTGCCTGCCGCTAGCAACGACAGGTTGAGGGGAGCGTTTTGCAGCCGGGAAGGGACTGGGGGCGCGCTATTTAAAGGCGACCGCTGCCTGCCTTTGTTTTGTCAGCAACACTTTTGCACCATGCATTCTGAGAGAGAGAGAGAGAGAGAGAGAGAGAGAGAGAGACTGACTTCTGGAGATTTTCAACGCTGTGTGAAGGAGTTTTGGGTATTAAGCAGCACTTTGCAGGTTCATTTTGATTTGACCTTCCTTGCATCGATTTAGAAAAGGCTATGGGGGCTGCACTCTGAGCTCTTTCCCTGGGCCTCTCCATTGTTCTTTCCAACAGATTTGATGTACAGGTCTCTCCAGGCCGAGATTCAAGGCTGCACTGAGTAGGGTGTGGATGGAGAGCAAGATCGATCTCCCCTTTAAGAACTGGCCGGCGCCAGTGTGTGTGTGTTCCATTGCTGACTGACATCACATGAGCTTCGCCAGCGCTCTGAGGTAGCGCCTCACTCCTCGGCATTAGCGCCTTGAGGTGTGTAGCGCCTGATTTATCGCTCCAATCACCTCCAGGGGCGATGGAAGGTAAGTTTGCAGTCGGAGGCGATAATTAGCGCCAGGCGCTAAGCTTTGCGCCCGGCCGATAATTGCGCCCCAAATGGGGCGATACTGAATTTCTCCCCCTCTAACTTTCCACATATTTGATCCCAGGAACCTATTACCCCCAATATCTTTCCTATGATTGAGTCACCCCCCCCCCCCGAACACTGGCTGGTTTCAGTCCCCCAGGAACAGTGAAGGGATTGCTCCTCGCCCCCATTCCTGCCCGTCATTTCTCACTGTGCCAGCGTGGGGAGCTGCAGCAGTGCAGTCCCACCCTTTCTACAACTTCAGTGAATCAAAGAATGATACAGCACAGGAGGGCCATTCGGCTCATCGAGTCTGCGCCGGCTCTTTCGAAGAGCAAGCCAGTCAGTCCCACTCCCCCCGCTCTTTCCCCATATCACTGCAATGTTTTCACCTTCAAGTATTTATCCAGTTCCCTTTTGAAGGTTACTATTGAATCTGTATCCGCCGCCCTATCAGGCAGCGCATTCCAAATCCTAACCACTCGTTGCGTAAAAAAGTTTTTCCTCATGTCGCCTCTGGTTCTTTTGCCAATCGCCTTAAATCTGTGCCCTCTGGTTATCGACTCTTCAGCCATTGGAAACAGTTTCCTTTTATTTACTCATAATTTTGAACACCTGTCAAATCTCCTCTTAAACCTTCTCTGCTCTAAGGTGAACAATCCCAGCTTCTCCAGTCTACCCACGTTAACTGTAATCCCTCATCCCTGGAACCTACTTCAGAACACGCGCAACGGCCTCCAGCTGAACATCTGGACTGAAAGTGCGTTTACACTCCAAAAAAAAGTAAAACAAAAAACTTAGATTGAAAAGTCATTCCAGTTTCAGAAACAGTGCTTCATCCCTCAGGAATGCAAATGAAAGTTTTATATGTAAAAGGGTTTTATTATTCTTATGAAATTTAAAATAATTCTTTGTAGACAATCAATAAAAATCTTTTGCTTTCAGCTGCAAGCCTTCGGACTCTAAACTTGGCAGAATACCAAAAGGCAGGAACACTGCTATACGCTCTCCATATATAATACTGTAAATGAACACACACACACACACCTATGAAGGTGGCAGCACAAGTTGATTAAAAGCTGTTTTTTTAAAAATAAGCATACGGCATCCTTGGCTTTATAAATAGAGGCAGAGAGTAAAGGAAGTTTGGCTCAATCTTTATAAAACACTGGTTAGGCCTCAGCTGGAGCAGTGTGTCCAGTTGTGGGCCCCAGACTTTAGTAAGGATGTTAAGGCCTTGGAGAGGATGCAGAGGAGAATTACCGGCACCACGATAAGAGGCTTGTGAGGAGGCCAGAGAAGCTGAGATTATTCGCCTTGGAGCAGAAAAGGTTGAGGGGAGATTTAATAGAGGTGTTCAAAATCAGGAGGGGGATTTGATAATCAGGATCCTGATTTTCACCGCTCCACCACTGGCGGCCGTGCCTTCAGCTGCCTAGGCCGCAAGTTCTGGAATTCCCTCCCGAAACCTCTCCACCTCTCTCTCTTCTCCTTTAAGACTCTTCTTAAAACTCACCTCTTTGACCAAGCTTTTGGTCACCTGTCCCAACATCTCAGGTGGCTCGGTGTCAAATTGTGTCTGATAACATTGCCGTCAGGCACCTTGGGACATTTTACTATGTTAAGAAATAAAGAAAGACTCGCATTCCTACAGCGCCTTTCACGACCTCAGGACGTCCCAAAGAGCTTTACAGCCAATGAAGTACTTTTTGAAGTGCGGTCACTGTTGTAATGTAGGAAACGCGGCAGCCAAAACTGCGCACAGCAAGCTCCCACAAACAGCAATGTGATAATGACCAGATAATCTGTTTTTAGTGATGTTGATTGAGGGATAAATATTGGCCAGGACACCGGGGAGGACTCCCCTACTCTTCTTCGAAATAGTGCCATGGGATCTTTTACGTCCACCTGAGAGAGCAGACGGGGCCTCGGTTTAACGTCTCATCCAAAAGACGGCACCTCCGACAGTGCGGCACTCCCTCAGCACTGCACTGGGAGTGTTAGCCTAGATTTTTGTGCTCAAGTCTCTGGAGTGGGACTTGAACTCTCAACCTTCTGATTCAGAGGCGAGGGTGCGACCCACTGAGCCACGGCTGACACCTTAAAAAGGTGCTATATAAATGCAAGTAGTTGTTGAAGAGGCACGTCGACCCATCCAAGCACCGTACACCTATAGTTCGTTGCTTGCAAGTTTATAAACAGAACTCAGATGAGATATGTTTGCAGTGTGTGGTTATATCAGAGTGCATTAAAGTAGAGGCTACCTTCGATAGTGGGCAATTTAAATGGGAAGTCTGGAGTTTCAGGTGCCACTGTGCACTGCTGTATTCGTTTCCTTTCCCATTATTCGTTTCTGCTGTTCAGCACAGTGGGATACAACAAATGTTTAGCAGCAAATAAAGTTCAAGAATCATTTGGTCTTGCATTCCTCGAGAAAGACCGAACAATGTCAGGCTAAATTTAGTCACAACAAAAACCCCATTGCACGCTGCAGTTAATACTGGGATTGAAGTGTGTGGAATCACACAGGAAATGTGTGCAGCTCCCATCAATTCACACAAGCTAATATCTCAAGGTAACAGTGTATATTAATCCTAAGAGTTTATATATATATCCACTCAGCAAGTCTCACAGCTTTTACTGGCAAGAAAGAAAGACTTGCATTAATATAGCGCCTTTCATGACAAAAGCGCTTTACAGCCAATGAAGTACTTTTTGAAGTGTAGTCACTGTTGTAATGTAGGAAATGCGGCAGCCAATTTGCGCACAGCAAGCTCCCACAAACAGCAAAATGGTAATGACCAGATAATTTGTTTTAGAGATGTTGGTTGAGGGGTAAATATTGGCCAGGACACCGGGGAGAATTTTTACTGAGGACTCCCAGGGTACGCACCCAATTAGCCCAGAAAGGATTTGAGGGAGTTGGAGAAATTTTTCACCCAGAGGGTGGTGGGGTCTGGAACTCACTGCCTGAAAGGGTGGAAGAGGCAGAAACCCTCATCACATTTAAAAAGTACTTGGGTACGCACTTGAAGTGCCGTAACCTACAGGGCTACAGACCAAGAGCTGGAAAGTGGGATTAGGCTGGATAGCTCTTTCTCGGCCGGCACAGACACGATGGGCCGAATGGCCTCCTTCTGGGCCGTAAATTTTTATGATTCTATGAAAGTAAGGTTGAACCCTCCTCACAGTACTGGAACACATTGCAAACTCACTCCCGCTGAGAAATAATGGTATCGAGCAGGCAAAATGCACCAAACAAGTTGTTTGGAAAACCCTGTGCCCTCAAGTGACACACAACAGGGACAACAGGAATCTCTTGTGACCGAAACATGCCACAAATACGAGTTACCATTTCCAAAACAGAAACAAAAAGCACAGACAAAAAAAAACACTTTCTGATAAACCGGGTTATTAAAATAATTCTTGAGAGTTTTGTTTCAGGACCTTGGACAGATCACACACACACACACACGCACGGGCTGTGCTGTGCTCGATTTTCACGCTGTTGAGCTTCAGACTGTGAAAACCTTCTGAACTCTTGGTGATTTACTGTGCTGAAATAGCTCCCTGCAACTGGAACAGGACGGCTTCGGAGGCCACGCTGTACCTTGGGTCCTCCAGGATTGCCCTGGAGTCTTCAGGAACTGAAGACTAATCTCTGGGACACCCCTGCCAACAACACCCAGGAGAAAAATCCAGAGTGGCAACAAAAAAATTGTCTCTTCATTTTTTGTTTCTTCGAACACTTTTGTTTATTGCAAAAGATATTGGACACGGGATAAAAGGCTGCTTGAGTGACAGTCAAGAATTATCCAACTGGGTAGTGAAGAGTCTGTTTGCTTTCCGATTGAATTGGGAAGGCGGGGCGGGCTGGGGCGTGGATGGATGTGTCGGGCAACCAATGGTGGGAGAGCGGGGGCAGGGCAAGGCGGTCAGAGGCAGGAGGTCATGTGATGACACCTCCATGAACACATCCAACCAGAGTTGGCGGCCCTATCTATACTATAAACAAGACAATAGTCACGCGTTTGGTGGCTCGGAGGCCCCAAGTCACGAGGTCACATTCCAAGGGGCTGGTGAAGGCCAAACCTGCGCCTGGAGCCTGCTACAAATGGCCGGGGGCCCGCAGTTGCCCTAAGCGGGCGCAGCCATTGTTCTGGTCACAGGTAGGCGGGGCACGAAGTCCACCACTTCTGTTCCGACATTGCCATCCCGACAGAGACTTCCTCGCGCCATCGGGGAAAGTGCGCGGCCAGCAACTTCGAGTGGTTATTGTGACTTTCGAACGAGCGCCCTGTGTGCGAGCTTGCGCACTCGCGGCTCAACGTTGCCACCGCGCACTCTGAAAGCCAGCCTGCAAAAGTAAACGTGCTGTTTCCAGAGAGTCAGCAGCCCGTATCAACAGCTCGCGAGTACAGATAGGATAGGGTCTCGGTAACAAAGCTCGACTTATTCAGACCTTTCATAAGGGTCAATAAGTCCCTACTGTCCACAGGAAGAGAAAAAGATATTGGAATCAATCAGTCCCACTTCCATAAATAAATGGAGCCGAAATCCTACTTCATTCTCACAGCGTCCCTGGAATTTCATCAAGCCTTCTAACCGACACAGACAGGAGCAACTCAAAACCCAGTGCACAGTCAGGCCCCAGTGCAACAGAAGTATAGTATCTACTTACCTCAGGACTGATTAATGGTGTCACACATGTGAACCAGCAGTGCTCCCACCAGAACCACAGACAACTTTAATAGCAAGGGAATCAGTGCGGATCACTATCATAAAAAGATAAATGAATTGCACAAACACAACTCATTTATTACAATTTAACAAAAAAAAACCACAACTGGAGTTCATCTGCGTCAAGATGAAAACTTGTAAAGTTTGACAACAACTGCCATTTCGATCACAAAGAGAAAACGCAAATTAATTTAATAAGTTGCGCTACAAGTGCATTCGGTTTCTATTAAGGGGGATATCCCGTTTCATGAAAGGAGAACTGAAAACACATCTGCCAAGTGTTCCCACGGCTGATCACTAAGCACTGGACTAGCAATCCAGAAAACAGGATTTCAAATCCCACCGTGGCACTTTGAGAATTTGAAATTAAGTTGAATAAAAAGCTGGTATCAGTAAAAGTGGCCATGAAGCCATCGGATTGTCGTAAAAAAAAACCCACTGGTTCACTGATGTCCTTTCAGGAAGGAAACCTGCCGTCCTTGCCCGGTCTGGGCCTATGTGACTCCAGTCCCACACCCACGTGGTTGACTCTTAACCGCTCTCTGAAGTGGCCGGGCAAGACATTTGGTTCCGTCAAATTCTACAAAAAGTGGTCCACCACCACCTTCTTAGGGCAACGAGCTTTGGGCAATAAATACAGGCCGTGTCAATGACGCCCACATCCTGAGAATTTTTTTTTTTCTAGAAGACTATCCAGTGATGTGCTGGAAGGAGCATCAGATGGATCTCAGGCAACGATAGCTTCAGGCTCGGCAGAAATAAATCCTCAAAAAACAAGTAATTTCTACAGCACATCACGTACAGAGACCAGATCACTTAATCACACAGATGGGAAAAAATAGTGGACCCCATGCAGGAGGGAGAGTGGTAGCACTCTCACCTCTGAGTCACAAGGTTGTGGGTTCAAACCCCACTCCAGAGACTTGAGCCCAAAATCCATGCTGACACTCCAGTGCAGTACTGAGGGAGCGCCGCGCTGTCGGAGGGGCAGTGCTGAGGGAGCGCCGCGCTGTCGGAGGGGCAGTGCTGAGGGAGCGCCGCGCTGTCGGAGGGGCAGTGCTGAGGGAGCGCCGCGCTGTCGGAGGGCCAGTGCTGAGGGAGCGCCGCGCTGTCGGAGGGCCAGTGCTGAGGGAGCGCCGCGCTGTCGGAGGGCCAGTGCTGAGGGAGCGCCGCGCTGTCGGAGGGCCAGTGCTGAGGGAGCGCCGCGCTGTCGGAGGGCCAGTGCTGAGGGAGCGCCGCGCTGTCGGAGGGCCAGTGCTGAGGGAGCGCCGCGCTGTCGGAGGGCCAGTGCTGAGGGAGCGGCGCGCTGTCGGAGGGGCAGTGCTGAGGGAGCGGCGCGCTGTCGGAGGGGCAGTGCTGAGGGAGCGGCGCGCTGTCGGAGGGGCAGTGCTGAGGGAGCGGCGCGCTGTCGGAGGGGCAGTGCTGAGGGAGCGGCGCGCTGTCGGAGGGGCAGTGCTGAGGGAGCGGCGCGCTGTCGGAGGGGCAGTGCTGAGGGAGCGGCGCGCTGTCGGAGGGGCAGTGCTGAGGGAGCGGCGCGCTGTCGTAGGGGCAGTGCTGAGGGAGCGCCGCGCTGTCGGAGGGGCAGTGCTGAGGGAGCGCCGCGCTGTCGGAGGGGCAGTGCTGAGGGAGCGCCGCGCTGTCGGAGGGGCAGTGCTGAGGGAGCGCCGCGCTGTCGGAGGGGCAGTGCTGAGGGAGAGCCACGCTGTCGGAGGGGCAGTGCTGAGGGAGCGCCGCGCTGTCGGAGGGGCAGTGCTGAGGGAGCGCCGCGCTGTCGGAGGGGCAGTGCTGAGGGAGAGCCACGCTGTCGGAGGGGCAGTGCTGAGGGAGAGCCACGCTGTCGGAGGGGCAGTGCTGAGGGAGAGCCACACTGTCGGAGGGGCAGTACTGAGGGGAGGGAGCGCCGCACTATCGGAGGGGCAGTACTGAGGGAGCGCTGCACTGTCGGAGGGGCAGTACTGAGGGAGCGCTGCACTGTCGGAGGGGCAGTACTGAGGGAGCGCTGCACTGTCGGAGGGGCAGTACTGAGGGAGCGCTGCACTGTCGGAGGGGCAGTACTGAGGGAGCGCTGCACTGTCGGAGGGGCCGTCTTTCGGATGAGACCCCGCCTTCCCTCTCACGTGGGTGTAAAAGATCCCGTGGCACGATTTTGAGGAAGAGCAGGGGAATAATCCCCAGTGTCCTGGCCAACATCAATAAAATGGATTGTCTGGACGAACATCACACTGCTGTTTGCGGGAGCTTGCTGTGCGCAAATTTGCTGCATTACCACAGTGACTACACTTCATTGGCTATAAAGCGCTTTGGGGACGTGGAAGGTGCTGCATGAATGCAAGTTCTTTCACTTTGCTCTTTTCAGCCTCGGTAGCGTCCTGCGCTATGGGTCTCCTGTTGGCCATTTGAAAATGGACAGTGTGGGCGCTGCCTCAACACACATCATGAACAGAAACCATTCGAAGCAAGATACACGCTTACATTTCCTCGCAAGAAATACAGTTAAGCCTCACTGGTGTAGCAAGCACGGTGTCACATTACTGATCGTACATCATCTGCTACCTATTTGCATCGAAAGTACCAGTGAACTCTTGACAGATGCATGATTAGTTTGCCATGAGAATGCAGACATGGATCAGAACCCCAGTATAATGGGAGTGAATGGATACCGGGATCAGAATGATGCTTGGATCAGCCAGGCTTTTATGTAGAGCTGACCCAAGCGACACGCAACAAAGCCCTCCTGTAAGTCTATTGATCTTGCATCTGGGCAGTGCAAGAAAGGCTTGGGTTACAGTACCTCCTTGTCTCTGCCCAATAACATCTTAACTCAGCAGCTGGTTTGTCCACTTGGATGGTTCCGATTTGCACATCAGAAATCAAAGCAGTCAGAAAGCGGAGGACGGCAAGTTTAAGAGGAGAGTATTTATATGGCAGCTTCCAGGCTGAGATCAGGAGTTGCAGTCTGGTTTGTATTGACTGGCTCAGACTGGCCATCTCCGACCCGGGAGAGCGCCGCATGCGATGCGTGGTTCCAACTATGGCCAAAGCACACGCTACTTGCTACTAAATTTAAAACACATTGAGCGCGGGCGCCGAGCATCCGCATTTAAAAAAAAACAACTCCAGCTCAGTTTAGAAAGCGAGGTTCAGCTGATTCGCCGAGCCCCCTTTTTCAGAGCAGGTTCGGCCCTGCCGTGTTTTCTACACAGTGCCAAAGCCAAGCAGCTTCCTCCCTCAAAACAGTCAGGTTGGGCAATCACTCCCTCCTTGCCCTTTCCCCATAGCCCTGCAAATTTCTCCCCTTCAAATTTCCATTTTGAAAGTTATTATTGAATCCGCTTCCACCGGCCTTTCAGGCAGCGCATTCTAGATCACAACAACTCGCCGCGTTAAAAAGAGTGTTCCGCAGATCTGGTTTCAGTTACAGTGGGCGCTGACTGATCCTTAGAAGTGCGGCTTATATGAAGAATTAAATCTAATGGTTTGAGGCAGATAAAGACAAACACACACACAGCTGAAGCACTGTACACACTGGGATTGTGACAGCATCAAGCAATTTTAAATTCAGGTCTTTACAACAACAGCCCTTTAACATAGGATAAGCTCTTTAGCAGAATTCCCAATATTGTCCCCCAGAATCACTATTGAAACAATATTTGAAAATACCAACAGACAAGCTCTGTGGGGGGCGCGGGGAGTACAAAACAACATCCCGTGAGCTGCACTTTGTTCCGCGTGGCCTGTTCCTTTTAGTGCGCGTTCCCTTTAAATTTCTGCGCATGCGCGGTGTTTACAGTGTACATAAGAAATAGGATCAGGAATAGGCCACTTGGCCCCTCGAGCCTGCTCCACCATTCAATAAGATCAGGGCTGATCTTGGGCTCAAAGCCACTTCCCAGCCCACTCCCCATAACCCTTCACTCCCTTATCTTGCAAAAATTTGTCCATCTCCACTTTAAATGTATTTAATGACCCAGCCTCCACGGCTCTCTGGGGCAGAGAATTCCACAGATTTACGACCCTCTGTAAAAGCCGGTGAACGGCCTACGCGGCCACACGTGCAGCTTAGTGCGAACATTGGTCGTCAATATAAGAGAGTCACTTATAAATCCAATCGGGAATTCAGGAGAAACTTCTTTGCCCAGAGAGCGGTGAGAATGTGGAGTAGTTGAGGTGAATAGCATAGATGCATTTTAGGGGAAGCTAGATACACACACGAGGGAGAAAGGAATAGGTTATGGTGATAGGGTGAGATGAAATAAGGTGGGAGGAGGCTCGTGTGGAGCAGAAACATCAGCATGGACCTGTTGGGCCGAATGGCCCTGTTTCTGTGCTGCACATTCCAGTTAAGCAGGAGAGAAAATCCACTTCATGTTAATCAGAACTGTGTAATGGTTTGATTTTTTCTTTAAGAAAGCGTCAAAAGGGCGAGACTCCCCTCTTTAAACACCGACTTTTATAGATTCTATTACAACTATAGTGCAGGCACACAAAGGCTGAAATAGGTGACAGAAAGAGAATTAAAGTGCTGGACAATAGCTGAAGGTTAATTAGCTGAAGGTCCCAGTGCAGGAGCTGAATGTTCACAAACTATACGCGGCTCACAGCCTTGCTTTTGAAATTCATGACACTCGTCAAATACAGGACTCTATTCCTGACTGGTGCCTGCTCAATAGCCATTCCCGATCCCAGAATATTTTACAATGATCATTACAGAGTTAGTGCAGCCCCGATGCAGATCGACGACGTCACCTATCCCTGTGCTCGCCGACCCGCATTGACTCCCAGTCCAGCAACATCTCGGATTTAAAATTCTCATCCCTGTGTTCAACATCTCTCCACGGCCTCACCCCTCCCTATCTCTGTAACCTCCTCCAGTCCGACACTCCTCTGAGATCTCTGCATTTCTCCAATTCTGCCCTCGTGTACATCCGCGATTTCCTTCACCCCATCATTGGCGGCCGTGCCGTCAGCTGTCTGGGTCCTAAGCTCTGGAATTCCCTCCCTAAACCTCTCCGCCTCTCCATCCTCCTTTAAGACGCTCCTTAAAACCTCTGACTAAGCTTTTGGTCACCTGTCCTAAAATCCATGGGGCTCGGCGTCAAAATTATTTTCTGATAAACCTTTTCTGAAGCGCCTTGGTGCGTTTTCCCATGTTCAAGGCACTATATCAGTGCAAGCCGTTGGTGATATTATGAAGTCACACTGTCGACAAGAGCAGCCAAGCCAGATAATGATATTACTTGACTTTTTTTTTTGTTAAATGTATTCCCCCCCCCACCCTCTCCATTTTTCTCAAACTTTTCCTGAAGGCACGGACTCTTGCTGGGGTTCAGTTCCACAGGCATCCACAACAGTCCGTACCTCTCGCTGGTGAGCCTAGATAACGATTTTTCCCTTCCTCCAAGCAAGCGTACTGACACGCCGCCCATACTCTTGGCATTGGATGTTGCGGCCAAGATTGGGAACTCGCGATACGGGAAACTGATGGTTTCACCACTGCTTTGCACCACTAGATGGCGCTAGAGAATGGGTCATCCGAGAGAGATGTTCAAGGAGGAGGAAGCAGCTCATTGGGTGAGCACAAACAAAGTTTGCACCGTAAATCCCTCGTGAGCATCCCCGAGCAGAACCCGCTCGTTGGGGAATCACTCCATCTCCTACAGATTAACTAGCCATTCATCTCATCTTTGTGGGGCAAATAACTATCACGTTTGCCTACACAGCAGTCCAAAGTACTTCATTCAAAAGTGCTTCACGGGCAGACATTAGCAAGAGGTGATAAGGCACTATATAAATGCAAGCCAAAGGGGGGGGGGGGGGAAGGGCTGTATCTAGCAATTTGAAGTTAGTACACAGACCAGGTGATCCTCTGACTCCCCTCTTCCTCCCCAGCCCAGTCACCCTGGGACACGAGTCTAGACACAAACCTTGGAGACAGGGCCATACGTGCTGCTCCCATCCTTTGCAACAGCATTAAAAAACAGAGGACCCAGCGAAGCATTCGACCCATGGTGTAATTTCAGGGCAACAGGTATTTAATACATGTGTTGCTCCACCACAAAGAAAGACTTGCATTTCTATAGCGCCTTTCATGACCTCAGGACGTCCCAAAGCAGTTTATAGCCAATGAAGTACTTTTTGAAGTGTAGTCACTGTTGTAATGTAGGAAACGCGGCAGCCAATTTGCGCACAGCAAGCTCCCACAAACAGCAATGTGATAATGACCAGATCATCTGTTTTAGTGATGTTGATTGAGGGGTAAATATTGGCCAGGACATGGGGGAGAACTCCCCCGCTCTTCTTCAAATAGTGCCCGTGGGATCTTTTACGTCCACCTGAGAGAGCAGACGGGGCCTCGGTTTAAAATCTCATCCGAAAGACGGCACCTCCAACTGTGCAGCACTCCCTCAAGCACTGCACTGGAGTGTCAGCCTAGATTTTGCGCTCAAGTCTCATAGTAAAGTCAGTCTAGTGCTGGGGATCGAAGTAACGGGAGCACGTTTCCCAATCCAGCCGCAAAGTTAACCAGGTACGGACGCGAGATTTTTCTGCAGACCGTTAATTCAACATTTCCCGCCCTAAAGTTACGGGTCATTTTAAATGAAGAAGATGGAGTGGGAGTCCGACTGACACACACACACGATGTCTGGTCACTGGGCCAGAGAATGCCCGCTTTGAGCCCGTGAATCTCCTGCTCCTACCAGATTGTAACGAACACAGGGAAAATGTGCAAAATTCCCTTTTGAACTCTTACAAAGCAGGGCCGATTTTCCCGAGCACACACTGAGCATTGGAGAACCTCTCCCACCAGTCATGCACGTGGGCAAAGCCCGAGACGGGCAGCCATGCTTTCCCAGTACGTGTGGGCGGTTGGCGAGCTTCCCCATCTCTAAGCGGAAAACCTGTCCCCAGTCGCGTTTCAATAAGATTCCGTAATAGAGACTTCGAATCAAACTAAAACCAATAAAAAAAAACACACTTCCAAATCCCCCTCTCAGCGCCAGTATGGCAATCGGAGAGCAGGTTGGGCCATAAATATCAGACAGTCACCAATAAATCCAACACGGAATTCAGGAGAAACGTTCTTATCCAGAATGTGGAACTCGCTACCACAGGGAGTGGCTGAGGTGAGCAGCCTTTAAGGGGAAGCACATGAGGGAAAAGGGAATAGTAGGATCTGCTGATGGGGTTGGATAAAGTAGGGTGGGAGGAGGCTCGTGTGGAGCAGAAACACCGGCACGGACCAGTTGGGCCGAATGGCCTGTTTCTGTGCTGTAAATACGATGTCATCCTATGTAACTGTGCAAGTGACCACAGCACTGCCAGGTGAGGGAGGGGGGAAAAAAAAACCCCCAGACAGGGTTCCCGTTCCCCAATCGTTATCTAGTAGCCTCTGTTGAAAGACGCGTACCTGCGTGCACACACGTGGAGGCTGTGTGAGGAGTGGGCAAGGCTCCACTGTGAAGCCCCCTCCACACACACTGTCGAATAGCCTCCCACTATACACCCGTCCGGACTCGTGCGGGCGCGAGGTGCCGGGTTTGGGGGGGGGGGGGGGGGGGGCATGGGCACCTCGTAGAATAAGTGCCTCAGCCACAGCCACCACCGTCGGCCGGGGAGTGCCGCTAGACAGCGGGAAAGGGAACCGTTCCTGCGTTCCCACAAAAAAAAACTATTTCCAGCAAATTGCAAAAAACTAAAGATCTTGGGAGCACATAATCGCTTGCATCTGATGCACTAACCGTCCACTAATAAATCTCGCACTTTTTTTTTGGTTGGGGTTGGGGGGGGGTGGGGGCCGGTCTGTGAAAATGTAACAAATGGATTAAGGACCCCTGATGAAAATTTGGCCCCTTTTCCAAAGGAGTGTGTGAGAAACGCTGAGCGATATGTTCATCTACAGCGAACAGACAAAGAGCCCTCTTAGATTTTCAGAGTAAGATATGCAAATCCGTAACCCCCCCCTTCAATCCCTGTCAAGCGAGAGGTAGTGTGCTTCAGCACCACTCCACAGCAGCTATCCAGAGCTACAGGAAATGAAAGTGTAGGGACAGAGCATTCGAGCCCTAGGGTCAGGCTTAGCCGCACAAAGTGCATCATAAATTGCGACATCTGGTAGAGATTGCTGTCACCCGTGTACCTTGCGGTCATTGTGTCAATTACTCACCGAGATACAGACCCCTCTCCCCTCCCCCACCAACTCCGGCTCAATTAAAACAAGGCAAATGGCAGCTGTCACTCTTTCACTTCCATATTTATAGATAAACTTCAAAAACAAGAGCAGCCCTAGGCTCCCACCTAACAGTGGTTTAGTTAACGTTGAGGCTAGATTGGAATTCACACACACACACCGACCCACACACACTCACAGACAGACAGACCCACAACACAACACAGACCGACACAGACCCAGCACGCGCACACAACCACACGCACAAACAGACACACACACACGCACACAGACCCACACAAACAGACCCACACACACACACAAACAGACCGACCGGCACACACACCGACACGCACACACAGACGCTTGTGTGATTCAACCTTGCCGAAGTTTCACAGTTGATAAAAGGGATCCTAAGACTAGTTATATCGAGCTGTTTTCACATTGGGTTTTAGCGCTAACGGCTCCCAAACATGTTCATCACTCGTCACCGTCACCAACAGCCTCTCTGCCTCAGCAAATCCGATACCTTAACTCTTGTTTTCTCCAGGAGCTGGGGGCTCCAATGCCTGAAATTAGAAACAGCTCAGAGAGGGTGCAGAGGTGATTTACTAAAATGTAAACCAGGGATGAGGGACTTCAGTTACGCTGAGAGACGAGAAAAGCCGAGATTTTTCTCCTTAGAGCGGAGCAAGTTAACGGGAGATTTAATATAGAGGTGCTCAAAATCCTGAAGGGTTCTGATAGAGTAAATAAGGAGAAACTGTTTCCACTGGCAGGAGGGAGGGTCGGTAACCAGAGGACACAGATTTAAGGTAATTGTCAAAAAATCCAGAGGGGAGATGAGGAGAATTCGTTTACGCAGCGAGTTGTTGTGATCTGGAACGCGCTGCCTGAAAGGGCGGCGAAAGCAGATTCAATAGTAACTTTCAAAAGGGAATTGGATAAATACTTGAAGGGAGAAAATTTGTAGGGCTCTGGGGAAAGAGCAGGGGGGAGTGGGACTAATTGGAGAGCTCTACCACAGGCACGATGGGCCGAAGGGCCAAAAGGAAAAAGATTGAAACATTAGGGTGAAAATTAAAACCCGAATTCTGTCCAGAAGCTTTGCTTTCACCGAAGGGCATTGCAAACCGCGCTGGCATGCTCGAGTGGAGTGGGCAGAGATTCACCAACAAGGGGGCATGAACTTAGAACCCTTAATTGGGGGGGGCGGATTCAAAGAAATTGCTTCGTGCAAAGGCTCATTAAAATGTGGAATCCGTTACCATGGTTGCTGCTGAAGCCGTTTCTAGGACAACATAAGCTTGAAGGAAAATATTGGAAGGTGCAAGAAAATAGACGCGATTAGACAGCGTCGATACGGAGCCTGCACTGGCGCAGGGACAATGGGCAGAATGGCCGCCTTTTTGTGTGCTGAAATCCCTATGAATCTACGCTTCCGACTTTCCCGTCACTCGGTGTCCCGGCACAGGGATCGTGCGTGTGCGTGCAGCCCCCCTGCTCACGATCATTTGAATGCCGGTTAAATCATTAGTGCCGATAGCACCTCGGGGGTCTCTGCAGACATGAAGCACAAACTCGGCTTTGCTTTTGTCGGTTCAAGTCGATGCAAAGCCCAAGAGGGGTGGAAGTGCCCACTGGCCCAAGGGCCGGTCAAGGGACTTTGCGCCCCAGCTACACTGCACAGTCAGTGTCGATATGAAGCCAACGCTGCTTTGCACCAACCCGAACCATGGGGCAAAACTGACCTGAAGATCAATAGTCAACCTTCGTTCAATCTCTCACCTCTCGCCTTGCTCCCCCCTCCATTTCCGGACTACCCTCCTTAGTCGGGAGAGTGGGAATTATCCAGCCTTTTCGAACGGACACGGTCACTGCTCAACCCATAATGAGGTGCTATTTACACAGAGGATATCCGGCACAGTAACAGGCCATTCGGCCCAACCAGTCCATGCCGGCCTTTATGCTCCACTCGAGCCTCCTCCCATATTCCTCATCTAACTCTGCTTAGCGCCACAGAACGGAGGTCGTCTTCATTGTATTGCGGCAGCGAGATTTAAAAAATTCAAATATCGACGTAGAGATCACAGAGAACTTTTTTCGTGAGACCCGAAGACTATTCCGTTCCTTAAATGGGACAAGGCTGCAAACACAGTGCGATGAGGTAAGCATAGCTCACCGCTATTTGAAATGAAAAGAACTCAACATTAAAGGACATTCCGTCAAAAAGGGTTGAATCGACACCACACCTCCCCCCCACCCCCCCACCATCCCTCCGCACTCCTTTTCCCAAGGAAGAAAAAAGCTGTTTTTGTTCACTCAAGTCTTCACTGTACAAAAGGAAACGGATTTGCTGTAAGACACACGAGATGACCCCTTGACCTTAAGCTGCTGAAATGTTTTCAATGGCATAAATACCACATAATCAATCACATACCAGGAGGCCCGAGCCCTCTGCCCTTGCCTCAGTGGTCGACTATACAAGATGCACTGTAAATGGACACCAGCTCCCAAAGAGGCCCCAGCATTCCAGAATCCGATGATCCTGAAGAATTTGTTTTTTAAACTACAAACTAGCCCATGTCCAGCTAGTTTGAACTGACCATCGAGTTACAGTTCCTTATAGTTTCTTTGTTTTAAATTACTTACAGCAAACATCTGATTATTGGGTAATTAATCAACATGGAATTGTTTCCCTTCTCTCATTCAGATAACTGACATTTATCTGCATGCAAACCTGTTACTGGAATCAACAACAGACGTAACTTGCAAAGAAAGTTCCCATTTTTATAATATCCTGTTATATAAAATACAACGCATCTTGGAATTATGATCGCTCATCCTCGACCAGTGTTGCTCCACTGTTTCAGTTATATTCTCTCGTAGGACCTTTCATTCATCAGTAATACATCAGCCAACTAGATGCAACTAAGCAGATGATTCAACTCTTCACATTCACACTGGACCGCGAAGCTTCGAATCAAAATAGCAACAGAAATAACAGCAATCGTCTCTCAAAATAGAAGTCACAAGAGGTGGGTTTTTTTTTTTGTTGGGTGGGGTGAGGGGTTTTGGGGATGGCGGGAAGACGGGGGGGGGGGGGGGACGTTGGGAGCGGGCTGCAGAAGGAACTCGCGACCAAATGTTCAACTTCGCAGCCGAGCGAGACAAAGGAAACCTCAAGAGGTCGGCCTCTCTTTCTGAGTAATGCGGCACATCTCAGAACAACCACATACCTGAACCACCACACTCAAACCCGACACTCAGCTCAAAAAATAAAAGTTGCTGTCGTGACAACCATTCCATTTTACAGTCTGGGCGCATCGCGCTTTCGAAAAGATTCGAGAAAAATGACGGCAAATATCTGAAGAGATGGAAAAATCAGGCCCTTTACTTCAGAGAGCCCAAGAGATGTATGTTTGTGGGGAGGGGCGTGGCACCAAGTTACATACCTTTTTTTCCCCCCCCCCCTAAACCACAATCCTTGCATATGTTTTTAAAACTTATTTTCCCTCCCTCCAGTGATCTCTGCCCCTGAAGGTGTTGTGTCTCTCTCACTGGGGCATGATTCTTCTGGAACCAGATTCCCTCCTCCAGTGCCTTATCCAGTTAGCCATTATTTTTAATGAGTGGCAGTGGGCTATTCGACTGCAGTGTGCATCACTGTCTGGCTTAGGATCAGTCAATCTATTCTTATTTGGAGGAAAGAGCATTGGGAGAGAAGAGAGTACAGCTCCCAACTTTATTGCATTCTATTTCCTTATTCGGTTGTTGCATTATAATTGTTATTACTTGTGCTCCTACTTGCTGTCCTGCTTTTTTTTTTAAAAAGCAGTTCCACACTTCATCCATTTCAGTTTCAGCCGTGGCTCAGTGGGCAGCACTCTCGCCTTTGAGTCAGAAGGTTGTGAGTTCATAGTCCCACTCCAGAGACTTCAGCACAAAATTCCAGGCTCACACTCCCAGTGCAGTGCTGAGGGAGCGCTGCACTGTCGGAGGTGCCGTCTTTCAGATGAGACGTTAAACCGGGGCCCCATCTGCTCTCTCAGGTGGACGTAAAAGATCCCATGGAACTATTTCAAAGAAGAGCAGGGGAGTTATCCCCGGTGTCCTGGGCCAATATTTATCCCTTAATCAAAATCATTTTTAAAAAAAGGATTATCTGGTCATTATCGCATTGCTGTTTGTGGGAGCTTGCTGTGCGCAAATTGGCTGCCGCGTTTCCCACTTTACAACAGTGACTAAACTTCAAAAGTACTTCATTGGCTGTAAAGCGCTAAGATGTCCTGAAGTCGTGAAAGGCCCTATAGAAATGCAAGTCTTTCTTTTTTTAATGATTGCAGCTTCCCGTAACATTAGCATTAAAAACATTGTTTGCAGACTGGCATGAGATAAAATGTTTGTTTCTTTTATATCCCCCCAAGATCTAAATTTGGCCGTTAAGTTGTTGGGACTAGATGTGTGTACCATCTACAAGATGCACTGCAGCAACTCGCCAAGGCTCCTTCGGCAGCACCTCCCAAACCCGCGACCTCTTCCACCTAGAAGGACAAGGGCAGCAGGTGCATGGGAACACCACCACCTCCAAGCTCCCCTCCAAGTCACACACCATCCTGACTTGGAAATATATCGGCCGTTCCTTCATCGTCGCCGAGTCAAAATCCTGGAACTCCCTCCCTAACAGCACTGTGGGAGCACCTTCACCACACGGACTGCAGCTGGTTCAAGGAGGCAGCTCACCACCACCTTCTCAAGGGCAATTAGGGATGGGCAATAAATGCTGGCCTTGCCAGCGATGCCCACATCCTGTGAATGAATGAATAAGAGAAAAGATTCAGAAACCGATGGAGGCATTGGAAGCGGGCAAGCAATTGCTCAAAATAATTGGGAGCAGTGACATCTCCAGACACGATTCCCAAGTCTCGGGAACTGGCGAAGTTGACTCTACAAACAAAACAGCAGCCCCGATGGCAAGTTTGTCGCTCGCGTCCATGGAGGGGCACTCACCCCTTCCATTGGTACCAGGAGCTGCCTCCAAGGGCCGTGAATCACGGGGTATTATCTGTTTGCACATCGATAACAATCCCCTTCCCATTTTATTAGCTCCTAATCTTGCAATAAAATGTTAAACCTGCTGACGGCCTCTATTTCTTGAGGCTTGTAAAATGTCAAAAAACACACACAAAACTCAAATACGTTAAGTGCGTTAAAAAAAGCAAGCAGATTAGCAACACTGTAAAAAATAGTTTGCCTCACTTGTGAAAGAATGAAGATATAACAGAGCATAAATAAACATTCCCATCATTTATTATCCGCTATATATTCTGAGCAGTGGCAGGAATTCGAGATAAGGAGTGCCAGTTATATCAAAAGCTGTTTGCACGTTAAGCATTTCACAATGTTAACTCTACAAATCTATCTCCTTTTTGTTTCTCCCCCCCACCCTCCTCCCCTTGCTGAAGGCTCGAATA
This sequence comes from Squalus acanthias, assembly GCA_030390025.1. Lineage (NCBI taxonomy): Eukaryota > Metazoa > Chordata > Chondrichthyes > Squaliformes > Squalidae > Squalus > Squalus acanthias. Next base: position 58,417,981 of record CM059445.1, read on the forward strand.
CATTTCACCTCATTGTCACAAGGTACACAAGGAAAGCTCTTGGCTTTCAACAACTTACATTTATATATCGCATTTAACGTAGTAATGCGTCCCAAGGCGCTTAACAAGAGCGACATCAATAAAAACCATTTTTGACATCGAGCCACAGAAGGAGATATCAGGACAGATGACCAAAAGCTTGGTCAAAGAGGTAGGTTTTAAGGAGGAGAGAGAGGTAGAGAGGTTTAGGGAGGGAATTCCAGAGCTTAGGGCCTCGGCAGCTGAAAACACGGCCGCCAATGGTGCAGCGATGAAAATCAGCGATGCGCAAGAGAGCAGAGTTCTCGAAGGCTTGTAGGGCTGGAGGAGGCTGGAGAACAATCAGGAGCTTATTCAGGTTCTCTCACTCCTGGGTGATGTGATGCTGAAAGGGTTTCCGTTATTGGAATTGATCAGGTTGGCTGCCGAGAGTGTGAGCTTCGCGGTTTAATAGAATCGTGTTTTGGTTGTTGGCTCAAAGGCACTGAACATGTGAAGCTAAAAGGGTTCTACAAGACTTGAGGGGGCGGGGGTGGAAGGAATATTATGAGTCACCTTTGCATCTGCTGCCGAAGATTATTCCCTCCTATTCTCCTGAAGGCACGAACTCGTGCTGGGGCTGGTTACATGGACACCAAACATATTCTGGTATCTCACCCAAGTTGGAGAGACTAGAGAAGCTGGGATTGTTCTCCTTAGAGCAGAGAAGATTAAGGGGGAGATTTAAGAACATAAGAACTAGGAGCAGGAGTAGGCCATACAACCCCTTGAGCCTTCTCCACCATTCAATAAGATCACAGCTGATTTAATAGAGGTGTTCAAAATCATGACGAGTTTTGATATAGTTGGGAGAAATTGTTTCCAGTGGCAGGAGGTTCACTGAACCAGAGGACACAGATTTAAGGCGATTGGCATAAGAACCAGAGCAGAGAGGAGGAGAATTTTATTGTTTTTAACGCAGAGAGCGCACTGCCTGGAAGCAGATTCAACAATAACTTTCAAAAGGGAATTGGATAAATTTAAATTTGAGCCCCATCCCATCCAACTTCTTCAACTGAGAGCACGTGCTGGACCTCTTCGAGGCTTTTGTCCTCAATGTCATGGTACAACTGCAGGAGGTGGGCTGACTTTCTCCGCCTCCTCCCTGTAGGCAAGCTTCGAACCTCCATCTAGCCACCTCCTCACCAGAGATCAAAAGCCTCACTTCTCCTTTCGTACGGTAGTAGCAAAGCAAATCAAATGTCACTAACTGTGGGGGCAGGTTTCCCCTTTGTGGACTTTCTAAATAACTTTTGCTACAGTTCGGGTGCAATGGAAATCCCCTATTTGGAGAATACTCTCTCAATGAGCGTCTCGGTTTAATAGGGTGATAGTTTGAGTGTTCATTTTAAAGTTGAGCGCACTGGCTAGGAGAGTGAGGTGCGGGCCTAGACCCCACCGTCTGCAATACTCTCGAGATTGGCCCTCGACGAAGAAATCAAATGGATTATGGCCCAGAGATATCAACTCTACCTCATGGAGGGGATCACAGCAAACCTTTTCCCTCCCACAGATCACATTCCATGAGCATGGGGTCGCAGCAGTCAACCCCGGAAATTGCTTTGCTTTGACTGGAGAGAGAGAGAGAGAGAGAGAGAGAGAGAGAGAGAGAGAGAGACAGAGAGAGAGAGAGAGGCAGAGAGAGAGAGAGGCAGAGAGAGAGAGAGGCAGAGAGAGAGAGAGGCAGAGAGAGAGAGAGAGAGAGAGACAGACAGACAGACAGACAGACAGACAGAGAGAGAGAGAGGCAGAGAGAGATAGAGAGAGATAGAGACAGAGACAGAGACAGAGAGACGAGAGAGAGACACACACAGAGGCAGAGAGAGAGAGAGAGGCAGAGAGAGAGAGAGAGAGAGGCAGAGAGAGAGAGAGAGAGAGAGACAGACAGACAGAGACAGAGAGACACAGAGGCAGAGAGAGAGAGACAGAGCAGAGAGAGAGAGGGGCGGCAGAGAGAGAGAGAGAGAGAGAGACACACACACACACAGAGAGAGAGACAGAGTGAAAAGGCAGAGAGAGTGAGAGAAAAGACAGCAAAAGAATCAGAGGGGAGCACACGAGAGAGAGAGAGCGCGCACCATGGAGCCAAGCTATCCCAGCATTCATAGTGACCGTGGAAACCCTGTATTAAAACCAAGAGGCCCTTTTTCTCTCTGGTGACAGAACACACTCGATAATTCCAGTCAGGTTTGAGATGGAAAGAAAGAGAGAGAGAGAGAGAGAGAGAGAGAGAGAGAGAGAGAGAGAGAGAGAGAAAAGATTTACGCACACTGCACTGGAAAAGGAAATAGGTTGATGCCACTGGCCTTCCCCTCTGGACCAGGTGATATGACACACCTAGCGAGGGATATGCCCAATATTGACTATTCCATTGTAACCATTAACAAACGGTTGGTAAGTAACAGGGGCTTTCATGGAGAAACAGGGGTAATGAGTTACAAGCTTCCCCCGTTATTGAACCACAAAGATTAAATTGGTGGGGTCAGGGAGCGGGTAACCCAGCAACAAAATTTGATAAGGCCTTTGTTCAGACGGAAGGGCCGAGACCAGCTCACGTCTTTTGCGGAGAAGTTACAGGGAAGGTTTGCTGTAACTTAGCAAAAAGTTTGTATTCATTACACAAACTGGGTGTTTATCTTTGCAATAATTAAATTAAAAGGTGCTTTAGAAAAGCATTAGGCAAAAGTTGATGGAATACCAACTAGGCCCACAGACAATGATTTGCAAGAATCCATTGCTAAAGTAATTATTGTGACACAAGTTATTATGCACAAGAAAATTGTCTTTTTGAGAGTGTTTTTTTTTTAAATACTAAGTGAAGGAGATATTTTAAATAATTGGATCAAGCCTTTAACCCCTTCAGCCCTGAAGTATTTTTCTGGATAACAGTGGAGGTTTCATTGAATCGCAAGAATTTCAGTGCAGATGAAGGCTATTTGGCTGTGGTGGCTGCGCCATTGCCCCAGATGCACACTGGAGCGATCGGCTCCAATCCCATTTCCCTGCGTCATTGAATATTTCCCTTCAGTGACACGGAAGGAGAGGTGTAAACAGGGCCCCTAGCGGGTCGCAGTGATCTCAGAATCTTACCGTCTAACCCCCCCAGTACCTGGAGGTTTCAAAACTGAACTCCAGGTCTTGGACCGCAGGGTAGACTGCCGTTCGAGTCAGAAACGGCCAGAGTTTAGCAGCACCGAGAAAAAGCAAGAATGTTAAAATGTCAAAATCATTAGTTGCCAGGCCGATGGATGAAGTTCAAGTTAATTTTCAAAGGTCAGAAAGGAAACTCAATTCGTGTTGTTCACACGTCTCACGGTTTCCCAATATCTGCACCAAAGGAAATCTCAGGAGCTCAGACTGGGTTTTGGAGCTGCCCGTGTGAATACAGCAATCCGTGCAGTATAAATACCCTCTTCAGTGGCGTGACTGGTTTGGCTTCAGTAGCCTCTTAGGGTTTAGGGGTCAGCCGTGGCTCAGTGGGTAGCGCACTCTCTCGCCTCTGAATCACCGGGTTGTGGGTTCAAGTCCCCACTCCAGAGACTTGAGCACAAATTCCGGGCTGACACTCCCAATGCAGTAATGCGAGAGTGCTGCACTGTCAGAGGTGCCGTCTTTCGGATGAGATCTTAAAATGAGGGCCCTGTCTGCTCTCTCTCAGGTGGATGCAAAAGGCACTATTTTGAAGAAGAGCAGGGGAGTTCTCCCCGGTGTCCTGGCCAATATTTATCCCTCAAGCAACATCAATAAAAAACATTATCTGGTCGTTATCACATTGCCGTTTGTGGGAGCTTGCTGTGCGCAAATTGGCTGCCGTGTTTCCTACATTACAGCAGTGACTACACTTCATTGGCTGTAAAAGGCTTTGGGACGTCCTGAGGTTGTGTAGTGCTACTCCACAGCCACAACACATAGTTTATGATTCCTTCTATTATGAAGTAAGCGTAGAAATGCCCATCACCATCTCCCCACCCTGCGCTATATGGTCATAGGCAACAGCCCTCTGGTACCTTGCCTACTTAACATGACTGAGCGTGGACAGTGGGCAATAGCAGGAGCAGGCAAGCCTAATCCTAAACTCAACCAATGTACGGGCACACACGGACTTTCCAGCAAAGCTCCCTAAGCAGCGATTGGGAGCAGAAACCCTAGTTGACTTCTGCTCCGGAGCTCAAAAGGCACTGAAACAAACTGGAGATCTTCCAACTGCGACTCCGAGATGAGCTCGTTCAGCATAGACTTGGATTTGGAAGCGGAGATCTCCCCTGGTCGATGCAGCTTAGCGAGTAGTGAATTTACCCGTTGAGCCATAAGGGTAGGGCGTCCCTAACTGCGGGTCTAATATTGATAAGGTAGGCAATTTAAGAAACCTCGCCAGCCATCCCTAACAAAATTGCTACTTGGTGTAACTTTTCAAAGTATTAACAGCACAGAAACAGGCCATTCGGCCCAACTGGTGTTTACACTCCACACGAGCCTCCTCTCACCCTATCAGCATAACCTTCTATTCCTTTCTCCCTCATGTGTTTATCCAGCTTCCCCTTAAATACATCTACACTATTCACCTCAACCACTCCCTGTGGTAGCGAGTTCCACATTCTAACCACTCTCTGGGTAAAGAAGTTTCTCCTGAATTCCCTATTGGATTTATTAGTGACTCTCTTATATTGATGGCCCCTAGTTCTGGTCTCGCCCACAAGTGGAAACATCTTTTCTACGTCGACCCGACGTTTCCCCCCCCAATTAGTTGCAAACACATGGGAAAAAGCTGGAATCCTGTTCAGACTGGGGATGGGATGAACAAGTGCACACCATGGTGTAGAGTTGTGGGTACACAGACCTCCACGACTGAAGCATTCCAAACATTCTACTATCTTGTCCATTTGCTGCCTCCAAAGTATTTTACCGAGGGTCAATTTCAAAGCCGATTGAAAAAGGCCACCTGTTATTATCCATCCCTCTGAAACATGTCGGGGGGAGTCCACCTCACTCCCCCATCACTCAAAAAATGCAACACATGTAGAAATAACCCAAAACAGCTGCACTTAGCCCAAGACATATTAGGCTATCGCACCAGGGTCCGGGCGTGCTACAGCAACTCTCTCTCAAAGACCAAAGGACTCTGCTTTGGGCTTTCTCCCCTCCAGGCAAAGACCCACACAGAGTGTGATCAGCATCGCTCCATTATTACACGTGCAATATGGCAGCCTGAACTTTCCCTTTTTAATTGAGGAGCCAAGTTCAAGTCTCCGAGATTGAAAAAAAGTATTGAAGAGCAGACAGGGTGAATCGAGTAGCTGTTCGGTGACGCCAAGCTTGATTTTTAAAAGAGGAGAAAGGTGAAGACTGAGGGAGTTTAGGATCTCCATTGATTTGAGGTCACAGGAATGGAAGCGGTTAATATAAAAGAAAAAAGACTTGCATTTATAGAGCACCTTTCATGACCTCAGGACAGTTTACAGCCAATGAAGTATTTTTGAAGTGTTGACACTGTTGTAATGTGGGAAACGCGGCAGTCAATTTGCGCACAGCAAGCTCCCACAAACAGCAATGTGATAATGACCAGATAATCTGTTTTTGTTATGTTGGTTGAGGGATAAATATTGGCCCAGGACACCAGGGAGACTAACTCCCCTGCTCTTCTTCGAAATAGTGCCATGGGATCTTTTACGTCCACCTGAGAGAACAGACAGGGCCTCGGTTTAACATCTCATCTAAAAGACGGCACCTCCGACAGTGCAGCACTCCCTCAGCATGGCACTGGAGTGTCGGCCTAGCTTTATGTGCTCAAGTTCCTGGTGTGGGACTTGAACCCACAACCTTCTGACTCAGAGGCGAGTGTGCTACCCACTGAGCCACGGCTGACACTAGGTGACTCCTCGCTGTATTTATATTGGTATCCCAGATACGAGCAAATATCTAAATGTTAGAGGCCCTGGAGAAGGTGCAATAAAAGATTTACAAGGATGATAGCAAAACAGAAAGGTTACAGCTATCAGGAAAGACTAAACTTGCTGGGGCTCTTTTCTCTAGAAAAGAGAAGGCTGAGGGGTGACCTGGTAGAGGTATTTAAGATTTTGAAGGGGTTTGATCGGGTAGACGTAGAGAAGATGTTTCCACTTGCGGGGGAGACCAGAACTGGGGGGGCCAAAAATGCAAGATAGTCGCTAATAAATCCAATCGGGAATTGAGAGATTAGTGAGAACGTGGAACTCACTACCACAAAGAGTAGTTGAGCTGAATAGCGTAGATGCATTTATGGAGAAACTAGATAGACACAAGGAAGAAAGTAATGTGCTGATAGGGTTAGATGGGGTGGGAGGATGTTCGTGTGGAGCCTAAACACTGGCATGGACCAGTTGAGCTGAGTGGCCCGTTTCTGTGCTGTAAATTGGATGTAATTTAATACGATGTAAAAATATCTGAAAATGGTAATCATTCGTAGTCTGTAACATGGTGTGAAAGGTAGTTGCGACAGTCAGTTTTCACGAGTGTAACAGAAACTAGGCTAATTATCTATTCTGGACCGTCACAGGGTTTATAAACATGCCTTTAACAAGGTAATGAAAAGATTCATCACCACACTGAACTGAGAGATTGCAGGAATGTTTTCAAGGTGGTTCTAGTAACATCTATTGCCTGGAACATCCCGATACCAGGTTTCTACGAGTTGCATCTCCTAAGATTATTCTTGGGAATTCTGGTGGAGAAGAGAAGCACTCGATACTTAGAACAGGTTCCTACAACAATTTGCATTTATATAGCGCCTTTAACGTAGTAAATGCCCAAAGCGCTTCATAGGAGCGTTATCAAACAAAATGCGACATTGAGCCCCATTAGGAGATATTGGAAATAGACGGGTCAGGCAGCATCTGTGGAGAGAGAAACAGAGTTAACGGTTCAGGTTGGCAACCTTCGTGGGTTCTGATGAGAGGTCCCCCACCTCAAACTTGAACTCTCTTTCTCTCTCTCTGCAGATGCTGCCTGACCTGCTGAGTATTTCCAGCATCCGCAGTACTTTACCTTTGTAAGGAGATATCGGGACAGGTGACCAAAAGCTTGGTCAAAGAGGTAGGTTTTAAGGAGCATCCTAAAGGAGTTGAGAGAGAGGTGGAAAGACAGAGATTTAGGGAGGGAATTCCAGAGCTTAGGGCCTAGACAGATGAAGGCACGGCCACCAATGGTGGAGCGAAGAAAATCGGGGATGAGCAAGAGGCCGGAATTGGAGGAGCGCAGAGATCTCGGGGGGTTGTAGGGCTGGAGGAGATTACCGAGATTGGGAGGTTATTTCCTTTTTCTACGCGAGCTTTGTGAAAGCAGAGTCTAAAAACAGTATTTCCAGGTCATACGCAAGGACACAACCGTATATATAAAAATATGACCTTGGACTATGTTGAAACAAGTATGCGTTACAGATCAACAACAAAAATATCCTGGATTGTTTGGTTTGTTAATATATGGGACTGAGCCATTTAGATCAGGATCGTCCCAGGTTTGTCTTCTGATGTATGGTGATGATCTCAGCCAGTCTGATGGTGCTACAATGTTCTCTGGCGCCTCCGGGTAGAGAGAGAAAATAGCCAGGGTTACCGTTCACGATTGCTATTCACTGACTCCGACTGGGAAGTGTGTACCCCCAGATTGGGTCAGGCTTGGATGTGATGTCCTCCACAGCCTAATAGCCACTTGGTCAAGGGGTCAGAGTATGGCAGATGCCCATGGAACTAAAGCCCAGCAGAGGTCAATGCCTTCAAAAGGAGAGAGGGGAGAGAAAACAGAACTGCCCTAAAAGTTTATGAAAACAATTATTCATATTATCTGCACTGCTTTGTTAACATAATCCACTTTGATAAATGGGAGCTTGACTGGGATCAACAAATGAAGTTTATAGCAACAAGCAATTCATATTGTTAAGAGTGCCCAGTCAGGAATGAACCATGAAATATCACTCTAGCAACATACTGTTACTCTCTTATAGGAACATAGCCTCTTATAGGTCATTTAGCCCCTCCAGCTTGTTCCGCCATTCAATGAGATCATGGCTGAGCTGTGACCTAACTCCATATACCACCTTTGCCCCATATCACTTAATACCTTTGGTTATCAAAAAGCTATCAATCTCAACTTTAAAATTAACAACTGACCCAGCATCAATTGCGATTTGTGGAAGAGGATTCCAAACTTCTACCACCCTTTGTGTGTAGAAGTGTTTCCCAACTTCACTCCTGAAAGGCCTGGCTCTAATTTTTTAGACTATGCCCCCCTAGTCCTAGACTCCCCAACCAGCGGAAATAGTTTCTCTCTATCTACACCTTATCAGTTCCCCTTACGAATACGAGCTATTTGCTTCTGAAAGTCTCTCTCACAGAAGACTTTGTATTGCAAGACATATTTGTATTATTTTTTTTGGTTCCAGCAGATTTTGTTAGGTTGGGAAATCAGTCAACAACTATTTTGTGCAGCATGGACCAAGACTCTTCTGCTGCTGGCAAATTCAGGGCAACGCAAGTCTTCCTGGGCCAACTGGCTTCGTTGCTTTTTAGCTCATCGACTGAGGCACTGAAACAAACCAGTATCTACTCAAACATCAGAAATAACCATTACTGTAAATATTGACCCTGAAACTACTGAATTAAATGCATAAAACACAACTGGACATAAAAATAAAAACATTTTACCTATGCTTGCTCAGTCAATCCTTTATTCCATCGTATTCACCCTTCTCTTTTTTTTAATCCCTTGTCCTTTATTTTATACTTTGGTTTTACTCTTCCTACCTACTTCACCCTTTTTTTGCTATTCAACCTTCCACTTGCCTTTCCCTTTCTCCCTCCCTGTGCTCACGATCATTCTGAAAAATTGGAGCATTATTGCCTTTTAAGGCAGTATCTGCGAAGTTAATCTGGCAAATGATCAGAGTGATGTCAGAGAAGGCGCTGGATTAAAATTGACTCAAATCCACATTGTTCATAAACCAACTCGATTTTGAGCTAGTAAATTTTCCAGTTCAGAAACAATCGTCACCAGTTTTTACGTCTCCCCTTGGATCCTATGCCTGGTTATATTGTTCCTACTTTGCATTGATTCTAAGGACGTTCAGCTCGCGTGGAGAAAATTAAAAATGGCAAACCCAACAATATACAAAAGTACCACCGGAGCTGCCTACAACCAAGGATCGTTGCTAAGGTACAAAGTAATCTGTGCTTTCAGTGTTTACAAAAGATAATGATCCTGCACCTGCAGGGTACAGTCCGTCTTGAGGTCAATTGACCAACATTAGAGAAGGAGGACAACAGTATTTAGTTATCGCGTTAAAGGGATAACATTATTGATGACTGTATGTATATTGGAACAAAAACTCATTACATGAAGATATTCATTACACCTCAGCATCTGGCCCAGTCCGTTAATAACACTGTCGCCAGGCAGCTTTTAACTGGACTGTTTGTTTCCGTTTCGAGGATCCGGAATGTTGGACAGAGGTCACATTTTTGAAGACGCAAGGAAGTTTACCCAGTAGCTCAGTTGGCTATGGTCCTGTCCAATGTAGAATTGAGATGTAAAATGAATGGAGAGCCCAGATTTGATTCCTGGTTGGTGCTGGTTACATAATTAGAGTCAGGGCAGTGATTGGGTCAGTCCAATTGGGACCAGTGCCCTTGGGCTAGGGAGTGGGGCACTGAATTGTAATGATTCATCTAAAATGTGGAATATTAAGAGTTGGCGATTGAAAGTACTTACAGATCTAACCTCTTCATCACTCATGCTTTTCTACAATACCCGTCTGCTCAAGTGGGGGAAAAAATTACTTTGTTTAATCTTTGCAAGATTATGAAGCAAAACCCTTTCAAACCATTTTCTTTTGTAAGCTTATGACCCCCCAGAATATCCAACAGGCCTTTTTCAAAATCTACCTTGTTCCATTTTATGCTGTAATGGAGCTTGTTTGATCTCCAATAATATCAAAACACTGAAACTCCCATTTAAATGAATTAAACGTTACATTTACCGTCCTAACGTATCCCATTAAACATAAATGGTAGTAATCATTTGATTAGCTGTAACTATCTGTGAATACATTAGTGTTTGATAGTCCTGACCTTTACTATCAAAGAAATATGTCATAATTAAAATCACTTTAATGATTTGAGCCAGATCCCAAGGGACCTGCACTAATTATTATTCTAATTTGCAGCAGTAATTCTCGTTTTATTGATCTCGTCTCCACAGCCACCATTTTGGAATCAAGTTTTTGAAACACAACCATCAGAAGAAAATTCCCAAATTCTTCTTTTCCCGTCAACAACTCGTCTCAATAATTAATCCAAGACTTGATCACTGCACTCCTATCTGGGGAGGCTCTTTTACACAGTATGCACAGCACAGAAACAAGCCATTCGGTCCAAGCCGATGTTTATGCTCCACATGAGCCTCCTCCCACCCTACTTCATCTCACCCTATCAGCATATCCTTCTATTCCTTTCTCCCTCATTTGTTTATCCAGCTTCCCCTTAATTGCATCTCTGCTATTCGCCTCAACCACTCCCATGGTAGCGAGTTCCACATTCTCACCACTCTCTGGGTAAAGAAGTTTCTCCTGAATTTCCTATTGGGTTTATTAGTGACTATCTTATATTTATGGCCCCTAGTTCTGGTATCCTCCACGAGTGGAAACATCTTCTCCACATCCACCTTATCAAATCCCTTCATAATCTCGATCAGTCATCCTTCAGCCTTCTTCTTTCTAGAAAACAGAGCCCCAGCCTGTTCAGTCTTTCCTGATAGTTATAACTTCTCAGTTCTGATATCACCCTCGTAAATCTTTTTTGCACCTTCTCCAGTGCCTCCATATCCTCTCCAGTGCTTCTATATCTTAAACTTCTCTTCTTAGCCCTGCTCTCATGCTCCTGGACAGGGAAGAAGAAAATCGTGGTCATCTTTTGGGTTCTCGCCTCTCACCTCCAACCCCTCCATTATCTTTCTTGCTTTTCTCTATTGTATTGATAATACTATATTCATTGAACATCACTAATCACTTAGCAGTTGAATACACTGTCTGGTGCGAGACGTACCAATACAGAGCAGAAAGGTCCCAGCTCAATTTCCAGTCTGTGCGGAGTCAGGGCAACAGTAGGGACGTTACCATTGGCCAAAGCGCCTCTGGGCTACAAAGGGAAACATTACCGAGGGTCGATGACTTCCGATCGCCATCTAGCGACCCCTGCTGGAACATGTGGGTCACAGGTGAGGACAGGAGCGGCGAGGCTGTGATGCACAACACCAGAGTAACCTACTGACACTCACCACCCCGGTTCATGAAAACTACCACTCGGGTGAAGTACCCAAGGGGCGTTATGCACGGAACTGTATCTCAATGCGAGTCAGCACCTTTCGGAATTGATGGGAGAAAATGAGGGAGACGGGTTAAAATAAAAAAGATGTGAATGCAGGAATACAAAAACAATGACATTTACTGTTACACCAGGAATTTTTTTCTTTAAAAAGACTTGCATTTATGTAGCGCCTTTCACAACCACCGGATGTCCCAAAGCGCTTTACAGCCAATGAAGTACTTTTTGAAGTGTAGTCACTGGTGTAATGTAGGAAACACGGCAGCCAATTTGCGCACAGCAAGCTCCCACAAACAGCAATGTGATAATGACCAGATAATCTGTTTCAGTGATGTTGATTGAGGGATAAATATTGGCCCCAGGACACCGGGGAGAACTCCCCTGCTCTTCTTCAAAATAGTGGCCGTGGGATCTTTTATGTCCACCCGAGAGAACAAGACGGGCCGCGGTTTAACGCCTCATCCAAAAGACGGCACCTCCAACAGTGCGGCGCTCCCTCAGTACTGTCCCTCCGACAGTGCGGCGCTCCCTAAGCACTGCCCCTCCGACAGTGCGGCGCTCCCTCTGCACTGCCCCTCCGACAGTGCAGTGCTCCCTCAGTACAGCCCCTCCAACAGTGCAGCGCTCCCTCATTACTGCCCCTCCGACAGTGCGGCGCTCCCTCAGTACTGCCCCTCCGACAGTGCGCCGCGCCCTCAGTACTGCCCCTCCGACAGTGCGCCGCGCCCTCAGTACTGCCCCTCCGACAGTGCGCCGCGCCCTCAGTACTGCCCCTCCGACAGTGCGCCGCGCCCTCAGTACTGCCCCTCCGACAGTGCGCCGCGCCCTCGGTACTGCCCCTCCGACAGTGCGGCGCGCCCTCAGTACTGCCCCTCCGACAGTGCGGCGCTCCCTCAGTACTGCACTGGAGTGTCAGCCTGGATTTTTGTGCTCGAGTCCCTGGAGTGGGACTTGAACCCACAACCTTCTGACTCAAGCGGCGAGGGTGCTACCCACTGAGCCACGACTGACAGTTTAAAAGAAGAAAAAAGGTTTGTGTGTTGCTGCCCACACTGGAGAAATATCTGATAATGGGCTTTCTTCCAAGAATCCAAAGCAATCTAGTCAACACCAATCTGTGTCAGCGAGTAATATTTTGTGGATTAGGTTCTGTCAATTACAATTCTGGGGCAAGAGCCATTTTGGAGCTTTTCTCCATTAGAAGGTGGCCGATTGTTTCCATTAAAACATTTCTTTTTCTGCTCAGCACCTTGCTCTTGCTGTCATTTTGCAATGTGTAGCCATTAAAAAGTGTCAAAATATAACATGCCATCAACATTGCTCAGTGATCTGCAGCTATCAAAGTGAGGCGTCTGCCGCTGTATAAAACATCAGTGCTGATGAGCACATGGCAGCAAATTACCTGGAACCTTGTCAATTAAATTCCACTCAATTCAAGAGAACACAGAAAATATCCTGGGTTTTTTTTTTAAAGCCAAGGGGAAACAGACCCTCTCATCCATCAGCAATTATGCAGGAAATTTGCAACATCCTCTTTGCTCATCTTACAACAGATATCTGACAATCAAATTTAGCCGACATCCTTTAACAAACAGGGGCCTGTAATTTGCAAGTGCGATGGTTCCCCAATTGCTCATCTGCGAGAGTGAGACAGCAATGAGGGTTCCTGATCATCCATCCACAGGGATGGTATCTGGCGACATGCCAGAGTAGAAGAAAGATTTTTTTTTAAAAAACCACAGTCAGAAAATTCTACTTCAGACAGTCGGGAGAAAACCCGCAGGATGTGAGAGCCTCAACAGCGAGTGCCAGTGGGCTGTTGAACAAGGATGGGCATCACAGTGACCGTTGCAGGTACAGGTACCTGTGGCCGATTTCACCCCCTCCCTAAACCAGTGAACAGTGGACGACTGTAGTTCTGACGTAGCCGAGATCAGACCAGAGACTAAACCTGGGACCACCCTGTCTCAGAACAACATGGGGGAGAGGTGGGGGCATATTTTTAAACTGAGCCATCAGGGCACTTTCGAAGTAGAGTTTCTAAATCTCCAAACTGACACCAAAGTTTAATTCGCACTGCTCAAATTTTTTTTTTTTTTTTTTTAACATTCCTGGGATGTGGGCGTCGCTGGCAAGGCTGGCATTTATTGTCCATCCCTAATTGCCCTCGAGAAGGTGGTGGTGAGCTACCGCCTTGAACCGCTGCAGCCCGTGAGGTGAAGGTGCTCCCACAGTGCTGTTGGGGAGGGAGTTCCAGGATTCGGACCCAGCGACGATGAAGGAATGGCAATATATTTCCAAATCAGGATGGTCTGTGACTTGGAGGGGGAACTTGCAGGTGATGCTCCCATGTGCCTGCTGCCCTTGTCCTTCTAGGTGGTAGAGGTCGTGGGTTCGGGAGGTGCTGCCAAAGGAGCCTTGGCGAGTTGCTGCAGTGCATCTTGTAGCTGGTACACACTGCAGCCACGGTACGCTGGTGGTGGAGGGAGGGAATGTTTAAGATGGTGGGTGGCGCATATGAATTCAGAGCAAGTCTACGAGGTCATTCCCAACACCTCCTATTTACTACCACCTAACGTTTAACAAAAGGTGTAATTTTCCAATTAGTAAATAAAAATTACTACTTGATATTTATAGTAAATAAAAAGCGTTATTACACCACTGCAATTAATCAGAGGTATTAAGGCTCGGAATAAAATTATAACCAGTCCATAAATAATTAGGAACACTTCCTAATTTACAGCTGTTATCTGGTGGCATTGCTTTATTTACAATAACTTATATTTATGCAGCACCTTTAACATCCCAAGACGCTTCACAGGAGCGATTATCAGACAGAAATCTGACACCAAGCCACATAGAGAGATATTAAGACCAAAAGCTTGGTCAAAGAGGTAGGTTTTAAGGAGGAGAGAGGGGGGAAAGAGAGGTGGAGAAGTTTATGAAGGGAATTGCAGAGCTTAGGACCTAGGCTTCCCCAACAACTTGCTGCCCGTATCTTATTCCACACCCAGTCACATGTAAACTTGCCGCGCTGGAATTACAAACCGAGGGGCTGCAATTACAGTGCGACAAGATTGAACACAGGCAGTTCTCCATTCTAAATGCGGACATGGCAATTTGTAACTGGAAAAAGTTGACAGGAAGTAGGCACAGATGCAAGATGTTGAGCATAATTCTTTTGTTCATATCTGAGCAGGATAACGCCTCAAGGCAGAAATTAACAGAACTTGTAGTGAATGTGTGTCGTGTTATGTTTGACATTACAGCGAAGCTCTGCCAGTCTGCAGCTCTTTCCCAATAAAATGCCTGGCACAATCACAGAAACATTATACAAACCCCCTTTGATATTTGAAAGGCCAATGCTAGGACATTCTGTATTCATCTGCAACCAAACACTAAAGTAGCAGAAGTACATTATGTCCATGCAGAGCTCAGTCCCAGAGGGACAAAACATTAAATTAGCATTTTCATTTGGGTTTTTAAAAAACACATGTAAAAAAAGAGAACAGTAACATTACACCAGCAAGAGGACACCAAGTAAGTTTTAGAGGCCCTGCTTAACTTTGCAAGAATGGAGCATTTGCTAACTCTAATTAATGTACTTAATTGCAGCTCAAAAGAGCTCAAGTTCTTCGGCTTTCTAGCCATTTGAGGGCATGGTCGCAAAGGGACATCGCCTGCGGTCGTCAACAGAAACACAAATGCTCCAACGAGAAATAAAAAGGTAGGCGCCAGATCAGCGAAAATTGCTACATCATCAACTCTCGCTCTGGCAGCAACATTTGCAGCATATTTTAGCAAGATCGAACTGTGCAGCATCCCACATAGTGTACATTTTGCTCTATAAAAACAGGCCAACGGTGGCACACAACGAGGATGAGCGTGATACATTGGAACGCGTCACTTGAACTCTACGTGGCAGCAACGCACATCAAGCAGGGGTTTAGCTGACATTATAGCCCACCTCTCAGAGAGTGCAGCAGCTATCACTGCTGTCTGGACCCTCCATTGGTTGTGGCCTCCAGATGTCCCCTTATATGGTTGTTGGTTTTTTTTTAAAGAAAAATTAAGCTCGGGATGCGGGCATCACTGGCATTTATTACCCATCTCTAGTTGCCCTGAGAACATAAGAACGTAAGAAATAGGAGCAGGAGTAGGCCATTTGGGCCCTTCGAGCCTGTTCCGCCATTCAATAAGATCATGGCTGATCTTCTACCTCATCTCCACTGTCCCCATATCCCTTGATTTCTTTAATATTCAAAAATCTATTGATCTCTGTCTTGAATATACTCAACGAGAAGGTGGTATAGCAGTTTGATATAACTGTGTGGATGGCTAGGCCACTTCAAGAGGGCAGTTAAGAGTCAACCACGTTGGCGTGGGACTACATAGGAATTACAGCACAGAAACAGGCCATTCGGCCCAACTGGTCCATACCACACGAGCCTCCTCCCACCCCCGCTTCATCTCACTCCATCGCCATACCCTTCTAGTCCTTTTTCTCTCATGCACTTATCTAGCTTCCCTTTAAATGCATCTCTGCTATTCTCCTCAACCACTCCCTGTGGCAGCGAGTTCCACATTCTAAGCACTCTCTGGGTGAAGAAGTTTCTCCTGAATTCCTGAATGCATTTCCTACCTTACAGCAGTGACCTACACTTCAAAAGTACTTCATTGGCTGCAAAGCGTTTTGGGATGTCCAGTGATCGTGAAAGGCGCTATATTAATGCAAGTCTTTCTTTTCTATCTTGTATTAGTGTCTATCTTATATTTATGACCCCTAGTTTTGGCCTCCCTCCCACAAGCAGAGTGGAATCACAAACAGACCAGACCGGGTAAGGGCAACAGGTTTCCTTCCCTCAAGGACATTAGTGAACCAGTTGGATTTTTACAACCATCTGGCAGCTTCATGGTCACTTTTACTGATGCCAGCTTTTTAGTTCCAGATCTGATTTAATTCAAATTTTCATTGATCACAGTAACTCAATGGAGCTAACACTTGGGCTAAATCTTACGATGGAATCCAGCTCTGAAGTTGTCTGGGGTTTGTTATACTTGAATCAACACTACAACCCTGCACAAACGACCGTTATTTTTGAAGACTACAGCAAAAAGGTAGCAGGAACGCCAACAAGCCCGTGAACTTGCACTGGGTCCGAATACACTGGCAGCTCACTGGTGCCTCACCCATGTCAGCCGTGGCTCAGTGGGCAGCAGTTACGCTTCGAGTCAGAAGGTCATGGGTTCAAATCGCACTCCAGGGACCTGGGCACACAATCTAGGCTGGCAGTCTAGTGCTCGTACAGAGGGAGTGCTGCACTGTCGGAGGTGCCGTCTTTCGGATGAGACGTTAAACCGAGGCGCCCCCCGTCTGCTCTCTCAGGCGGGCGCAAAAGATCCCACGGCCACTATTTCGAAGACGAGCGGGTGAGTTCTCCCTGGTGTCCTGACCAATGTCACTAAAACAGATTAGCTGGTCATTATGATATTGCTGTTTGTGGGAGCTTGCTGTGCACAAATTGGTTACTGTGTTTCCTACATTACAATAGTGACTACATTTAAAAAAAATACTTAATTGGTTAGGCCACAACTGGAGTATTGCGTCCAGTTCTGGTCACCACACTTTAGGAAGGATGTGAAGGCCCTTGAGAGGGTGCAGAGGAGATTTACCAGAATGGTTCCGGGGATGGGGGATCTTAGCTACAAGGACAGGTTGGAGAAGCTGGATTTGTTTTCATTAGAGCAAAGGAGGTTGAGGGGTGATTTGATAGAGGTGTACAAGATTATGACGGGTTTGGATAGGCTAGACGGGGAAAGGCTGTTCCCACTAGTTGATGGTACAAGGACTAGGGGACACAGATTGAAGGTTTTGGGCAAGAGATATAGGGGGGACGTGAGGAAAAACTTTTTTACGCAGCGAGTGGTGAGGACCTGGAACTCGCTGCCGACGGAAGTGGTGGAAGCGGAGACACTCAATGTTTTCAAGGGGAGACTGGAGGGAAATAAACTTGCAGGGCTACGGGGATACAGCAGGGGAATGGGACTGACTGGGTTGCTCTACAGAGAGCCGGCACGGACTCAATGGGCCGAACGGCCTCCTTCTGTGCCGTTATGACTCTATGACTCTAATTGGCCGTAAAGCATTTTGGGATGTTCTGAGGATATGAAAGATGCTTTATAAATGTAAACCTTTCTTTCACCCAAATGTTTATTCTTAATATGCAAGACTATAGATTCTGGAATGAGGAATCATAATCTGATCCCATGCTCACTCAATGTCCAGACACCTGTGCTTCACAGCTGGAGTTTCTGTATAGTAATCAGAAGCAGACACCCTGGTTGATTTCCGCCCCCCCCCCTTCTTTAGCCCAGTGATGCCCAGGCTAATTGCAGCACTTCTATCACTACTGCAACCAACCCCGCCCACATGAGGGGCTAAAACCAGGGCCCTTCCTGACCTGGCAGCTCAGTACTGCTCCCAGCTGCATAGTTACCCACTCTCAGCTATCTGGGGAGCTCCTAAAACCACTTTCTGTTCCTAGTTGGGGCTCGAAAGGAGAAATGGAAAGAGCTATCTCTCCCTTGCGTTGATGTGGCTGTCCTCTTAACCGTCACGAGTGAAAGATGTTCTGGGATTTTCTTGCCTAGTTGAAATAGCTGCTGTGAAGTTCGGCAATACCATTGCCAGTGTTGTCATCTCATCTTCCAAGACCAAGAGTTGAAGATGACAGCAACACAAAACAGATCAGTCTTGAGCTGGGAGAGGGCCCGGAGGTCCTCTCTAGTTGCAGTAGTGGAATAATTTTGGAAAAGCTGTTGACTCATAGTGGCCCAGGAATAGCAACTGGCCAGTCAGTCAAAGGGTTCAAAATGAAAGCGGAGAATTCTCCATCATCGAAATACTCAGAGTTGAGGGGAGAGAGAAAAAGGTCGAGTGGATTTTTTTTTTTTTGAGCTTTGCTACGTCTCTCAAATTACGCAAATCGTGACAGAATATTTATAAATAAGCTGAGGATATCACAACTATTGGTAACCTAACCAGTATTTGGACTTACAGCAGCTCCAACAGGCCGCACATTTATGTGCTATTGAAAACACTCCCGACACTGTCACATTATGGTGGTAAATTCAATCAGTTACTCTCTTTAGCAGCAATGGAATCTTCTCCATTGGTGGCCATGTGTGGACTGTTGAAAGTGCATCAATATCTCTTCAAAACGACCATGGTCCCAGTAAATTATTCCTTATTTTTACGATTTTAGTATATTTTGTTTTCATCAAGGTGAGGGCCATCTGTGGAATAACTTCAAAGTTGGGGTACCCATTGACGACATCAAGCACTTCTATGTCAAGTATAGCACAACCAAAGCTCTCCTAAGGTGCCAACCGTGGCTCAGTCAATAGCACTGGGAGTCAGAAGGTTGTGCGCTCGAGCCCCACTCCAGAGACTAGAGCACAAAATCCAGGCTGACACT
The DNA here is from genome assembly GCA_030390025.1 of Squalus acanthias. Lineage (NCBI taxonomy): Eukaryota > Metazoa > Chordata > Chondrichthyes > Squaliformes > Squalidae > Squalus > Squalus acanthias. Next base: position 58,436,864 of record CM059445.1, read on the forward strand.
CCCAGTGCAGTACTGAGGGAGCGCTGCACTGTCGGAGGTGCCGTCTTTCAGATGAGACGTTAAAATCGAGGCCCCGTCTGCCCTCTCAGGTGGACGTAAAAGATCCCATGGCACTATTCCGAAGAGGAGCAGGGGAGTTCTCCCCGGTGTCCTGGCCATCATTTATCCCTCAACCAAAATCACTAAAAACAGATTATTTGGTCATTATCACATTGCGGTTTGTGGGAGCTTGCTGTGCGCAAATTGGCTGCTGCGTTTCCTACATTACAACAGTGATTACACGCCAACAGTGTTCAATTGGTTGTAAAAGGGCTTCGGGACGTCCCGAGGTAGTGAAAGGTGCTATAGAAATACAAATTATATCGTTGGAAACTAAATCACACTATTCATGGCAAGGTAGAAATCTGTGGCTTTTGCTTCTGGAAGTTATGGACCTTGGCCATTGGGGAGGCACATCTCAACATTGCAGGACATCAGAAGTGGAGTCACTTTTAGCCTTTTCTCATACATTTAGCAATGGGCAACAGAATCGCACCAACAACCGCCCAAGAACAGGTCATTTGCCTACGCTTTGATTGGGTGACTATTGGAAACCGTGAACTGAATTCTGCTGGGGGTTTATGCTCCACCTGCCCCCTTGAGAAATTCTCAGCTAACTATACGACTAAAGCTAAGTGTCGTTTTTCTATATTACAATGCAGCAATCAAGGAATCAAAACTGATACTGGTCAAGACGACTATTTATAGGTTAGTACAGTGGTTACTATATATACACACTGAAACTCATCAGGGGCTGACGAAGACTAGAGAACGTCATGGAAGAACTTCGACACCGCACTGCTGACGGCAATAAAGTGGGAAACCCAGATCATCACTTAATCATTCCCTCCAGAAACTATCATACATATCAATGAAAATCATTCCCCACCGTACTGGAATGCTGTTTTGGAAGAAATTCCGTTAAATATTTTTCCTCTCTTTCCCACCTACCCGCCCCACTCCTCCACCAACGTTCTCCTCCCCACCCCCACTCCTCCTGAAGCTACTGATGCCCCCTGGGTACAGCACCATTAGGAACATGAGAATTGCCGAACAAAATAAAGACCAAGGCCCATCTTGTTCGTCTTCTACCAGCCTGGTAGTCAGAAGATGCAACAATAATGGAGTTGTTGACCAATCACAGCGATCAATCTCCATCAATGAGTCTACAACAGACCCAGACATGAGGCGAGGAAAACCCCAGTGTTGGAGAGCTTTGGGAACCAGAGGTCCAAAGGCCCCTGTTCTTCCCAAGCACGCTACACTCACCACAGGTCATGTTACTCATATACCGGATCCCAACATGTTATTTTTTGAAAGAAATCTGTCTAATTTGCATTTGAATGAACCAACACTAACTGCTTCCATCATGTCCCGAGGGAGCCTGTTCCATAGACTGACCACTCACTCACTCAAATATTGTTTCCGCAGATTAGTTTTGAATTTACCCCTACCGCCCCTTCAAGCGCAGGCCTTGTCCTCTGGATCTACTGTTCTGGACATGATGATAAAATAACGACACAGAAGAGGGACAGAACCTTGGGCCCTCTGGTCTGTACAACACAACCTACAGGGCTTTTGAATCCAAACCTGGTCACACCTAACCATTATCCCACCTTCTCTCTCTTACTCTTCACCAACAATTCTCAATTAAAATAAGAAAACGCCGCCAGAAACACACACTCAGTGCAACGCAGACTAAAATCCATCATACTGAAATATATCCTTTAGAAGAGAATTCTTTCATGAAGTCAGTAGTTTGAACATTGCTTTGGTGTGCCTGGTCCAGCAATGCCTCGATTTTAAAATTCTCATATCATAGTTTTCAAATCCTTCCATGGCCTCTCCCTTCTTCCCATCCCTGTACCCTCCTCCAGCCCTACCCTCCGAGATCTCTGCGCTTCTTCAATTCTGGCCTCTTGCGCAGCCACAATTTTCATCGCTCGTCATTGGCGGCGCTGCTTTCAGCTGCCAAGGCCCTAAGCTCTGGAATTTCCTCCCTAAACCTCTCCGCCTCTACCTCTCTCTCTCCTCCTTTAAGGCGCTCCTTAAAACCTACCTCTTTGACCAAACTTTTGTGTCACTGGTCCCAATATCCCCTTATGTGGCTCGGTGTCAAATTCTGTTTTGATAATTGCTCCTGTGAACCGCCTTGGGTCGTTTTACAACGTCAAAAGGCGCTGTATAAATACAAGTTGTTGGTGTAATACGGTGATGTATACAATAGAAATGTGACCACACTGAAACAAAAAGCAAACAGAGAGACAACTCAGTGACCGGCGGTAGCCAGAGTTGGCAGTAACTAAACGGTGAATATGTCACTCACTGTTTGTTGACTGTGTTTGCGAGTCTGTTTATGAACTTGACACTACAGCGCCAATGTAACTGCTGGTTCACGATGATCTGCACAACCTATTTCTGTTCCGCGATATGCTGGGGAGGGGGGGGGGGGCTTCCAGAATGTTGATGCACAAGTGACATTTCTAACACTGGCCCATCAGTTGGAAGCCCATGGGCTTTCTTTTTGAAGATAAAGAGAGTCACTTGCGCAAGGATGGTAGTCGCCTTTTTCCAGAGTAGGGTAGAAGACTTAACGTCACAAAAAGAGCGGTGATCTTTGCAAACTCATTTTGCAACATCAACCCTCTGACTTACACTCCTGGCCAATATAAATAGGTTCTTGGCAGTCAAAACAAGCCATTTGTAACTCAATATTTTTAAGGAGGGGGGGGGGGGGGGGCCTGTCCAAAAGAATATTTTCAGTAAACCAAAAGTAGGCTTACATTCTTTTGTCATTGTATTTTTTCTTGAATCAGGCAAGTTAAGAAAATATTTGCTAGTGGTACAGGATATTTCCAAAATTATATACGGACAAGTATAGCAACCACATCGGCTATTCTTAAACCTTTGGGTAGTTTGCAATATTTCTTGCTGTGTAAAAAAAAACAAATCCTCATCTCTCCCCTCTGGTTCTTATGCCAATTACCTTCAATCTGTGTCCTCTGGTTACCAACCCTCCTGCCAATGGAAACAGTATCTCCTTATTTACTCTATCAAAACCCCTCATGATTTTGAACACAGTTATTAAATCTCCCCTTAACCATTTATTGCAATCATGCTTAATGACTTATAAAACACTGAAATTATTCAGTATTAGATCTTCACTGTGTGGTTTTCCAGGATTTGAGGCTATGGAATATCTTTGACAACACATCACTTCATTCACAGTATTTGAAAATACAAATACAGGAAACTCTATTAACCGGCACCGACGGGACCGGCGTGGTGCCGGTTAATCAAAAAGTCCGGATAACGGAGGTTTATATCTCCCAACGTACGAGAGCCCCGTACACACTGACATGCGCCTGCATTCGGAGCTCCGTCTCCCCGGGGACCGCCAGCTGACCATCTGTCGTGTCCGCTGCCTACCCGGGCTGCACATTCCCCTCCCAATCTACACGCTCCGATACAAGGCAAACGCCTCGGGGTTTTTTTAAAGTTATTTTTAAAGGAGAGATGAAGGAAAACCCCGGTTCCCTACTCAAGAATTTTGCCGGTTAAGAGAGATTTCCGGTTATTTGGGTGCCGGTTAAAAGAGAGTTTCCTGTATCTTCAATTTGACTGATGAACATAAGGTGTATTCAAAACCCGATACAGGACAGGTAGGAACAACCAATGATGTCGTTAAAGGGTAGATAACTGAATGTATAAAATTCCAGTAGAAATCAGCTGCTCCAACTACTCTTAAAACTAGAAATTCAAATGTTGAAAATCACAATGAACTGGAAAACAGCCCAGCGCCTCAAACAATACTTGGAGCTGCGATCTAATAGCATTAATGGACTCGTACTGTACAGAGAAACGATGGATTTCAAGCCCACCTTCTTTTAGTCTTCACCAACCATTCTCAGTTAAAATAATAAAACGCTGCCAGAAACTCATTCTCAATGCAACACAGACCAAAATTCAACACACTGAAATATATCCTTTAGAAGCGAATTCCTTCATGAAGTCAGTACGTTTGAACATTGTTTTAGTGTACCTGGTCGGGCAACACCTCACTTTTAAAATTCTCATCCTTGTATTCAAATCCCCCCATGGTCTCACCCCCTCCCCATCTCTGTAATCTCCTCCAGCCCCACAACCCTCCGAGATCTCTGCACACCTCCACACATCCCCGATTTTCATCACTCCACCATTGGCGGCCGTGCCTTCAGCTGCCTGAGCCCTAAGCGCTGAAATTCCCTCCCTAAACCTCTCCGCCTCTCTCTCCCCTCCTTTAAGACGCTACTTAAAACCTAGGTCTGTCCTACTATCTCCTGAGGTAGCTCGGTCCTGCAGAATGGCCTGCTCAGCTTCAGCTCAAGATTAGCACTGCCCTTTGACTATTATTCCTCAAATAAAACTCGAGATTGTCGAAGAGGTGCAAAGCAGAAACTCCTTCAAAAGGTAAAGTTAAAGTTGTTAAAAAAATACCGGTGTGGGTCTGACGGTGGCTTTCCAGGGCATCATCTTTAGAGAACTGTGCTCCACACTGATCACAAACAAAGGCCTTTGCACCTGCTGGAAAAGGAAAGAAATGAACACAGTTTAGGGCAGGAAGTTTTTGTAAAATAACAAGTGCAACTGGGTCCCTCTGTGTCCATACGTCAACGAAAAAGGAGAACAATCTTGGAAAAGTATTCACGAGTAGCAATTTGTCAACTGCAAGGCAGAGAGATCATGTTACATTTGCCAGGAGCCTTCAACAATATGTACCCAAACATCAAAAGTGTGTTAACACAATGTTCCACAGCGTATTTCCATTTCCTAAACTGCACGCCCTCATGGTCTCTCAGTCAAATTGTTCAGCTGGCGTCAAATTTGACAGCAGTTTTACGCGATGGGTTGATGTCTGCTGGGTGCTTGATCATGACTGCCTAAACTCATTTCACTTCGAATCCCTCAACAGCTGGGTGAGAGACAGAGGGAGTGGGAGGGGAGGGGGGGTGCGGAATAAAGCAGAGGGGATAAAACTTTCATCTGATCTACACATGTTGGATATGAGCTCAGGCCCGAGAGACGAAGCTACTGCCTCGACCCCGTAAGAAAGAACTTGCATTTATAGAACATCTGGCATGACCTCAGGATGTCCCAAAGCGTTTTACAGCCACTGAAGTCCTTTTTGTAAGTGTAGTCACTATTGTAATGTAGGAAACGCGGCAGCCAATTTGCACACAGCAAACTCCCACAAACATCAATCAAATAAATAATGAAAACCACTGTTCTTAGGCGTTGGTTGAGGGATAAATATTGGCCAGGATACCGGGGAGAACTTTCCATGCTCTTTTAAATCGTGCCGTGGGATCTTTTACGTCCACCCGAGAGGGCAGACGGGGCCTCGGTTTAACGTCTCACCCGCAAGATGGCACCTCCGACAGTGCAGCACTCCCTCAGCACTGCACTGGAGTGTCAACCGAGAGTACTGTGCTCAAGTCTCTGGAGTGGGACTGTGAACCCACGACCTTTTGGCGCAAAGCCATGGCTCACACCTGGTCGCTGACATCCAATCACTAGTTAGAGGAGGCAGAAAATGAATCCCAAGGCCTTATTTCTTTTAAACCACAATTACACTGAAAATGCATCTCAGATATTCTTAAAAAGGTGCCTGGACATGGCTATAAATTGGATAAAAGGCAAAAGTCAAAGCAGTACATCACTCACTGGACCAGAATGCATAAAGTCAATGCTGGGAACATCAATATATTTAAAATCATTGGATTACATGTGAATTTCTACCTTGGTGTCATTTTACAGACCAATCCTTGAACCGTTCAGATCAGTTTAAATAGGTTTCATTACACGGAAAATTAAAATAACATTTTAGTAAGCGTCACTTTTTTAAAAAAAATTGAGACCCACGGGTGAAGGGTAAAGCTCCACAATATTTTATTTTTAAAAATGGGGAAACTTTACCCACCCAAAGACCTTTGAAAAGGTCACAGTGCAAAACCAGGGGCCATAAATATAAGATAAAGCCAATGGGGAATTCAGGAGAAACTTCTTCACCCAGAGAGTGGTGAAAATGTGGAACTCGCTACCACAGGGAGTAGGTGAGGCGAATAGCAAAGATGCATTTAAGGGGAAGCTAGATGGGTACATGAGAGAGAAAGGAATAGAAAGGATAAGCTGATCGGGCGAGGTGAAGTAAATTAAGAGGAGGCTAGTGTGGAGCATAAACGTCGGCTCTGACCATTTGGGCTGGATGGCCTGTTTCTGTGCTGTACATTCCATGCAATTCTCGGCAATTCGATGTAAGCCCTTCATTCACAGACAGGAAACATCAGCAGAGGCCCTAGTAGGTCAACGGTTAACCCTCTTCACTAACAGAAGAACAGCATCATCAGCCAAGACCTAGTAACAGGTCAACTGCCCGCCCTCTTGGAACAAGACCTAAAATAGAATGAATTGACTCTAAAAAAAAAAATCACAAAAAATAAATGCCTGATCTCTCTTCAGGTGAAAAGCAAAAAAAGTTAAGTGAATACAGAATTAAAATTGAGCGCTACACAATTCTGCGATCCACATTGGCAAGTGTTAAAATTGAAAGGTGTGGTGCCTGTAGACGAGATTATCAAAAGAATTCTAATGTGAATAAGGCTTTGTTTCTAAACCTGACTGTGGCTATATTGAGCAAAACAGGAAACTGCTTATCTGATCAGCGAGCCAAACCTCTCGGTGAAAACCAGTCTCAAAAGTACTAGAGTTGCAGTTTGATAGAAAATAGTCACCAGAAATAACTAAGTGAGACCGTATCAAAAAAACAAAACAAAATCCGTCATAAAATGCCTGCGTGTGTCAAGTGCATTTTATACAAGATGTTTAAGAACAGGAAGTTCATTTGGCCCAATGACCCTTTCCCTTCATCAGAGATTAAACCCACCCACCCACCCTTTTGGTATTGTACTAATATTAAAACAGAAAAATAAAGCTGCACTGCTTTTTCCTCGCCTTCGTAAGTAAATGTACCACCCAATCTGTACTGGTGTCAGCCGTGGCTCAGGTGGCAGCACTCTCACCTCTGTGTCAGAAGGCTGTGGGCTCTCCAGGGACTTGAGCACAAAATCTAGGCCGACACTCCAGTGCAGCGTCGAGGGAACAGAGGTGGAACGTTAAACCGAGGTGGACGCAAAAAGATCCTATTGCACTATTTCAAAGAAGAACTGGTGGTGGGGAGTGTGGGGGGGGAGACAGGAGTTCTCCCCGGTGTCCTGGCCAATATTTATCCCTCAACAAACAGCAATAAAAACCAGATTATCTGGTCATTATCTAAATGCCGTTTGTGGGATCTTGCTGTGCGCAAATTGGCTGCCGTGTTTCCTACATTACAACAGTGACTACACTTCAGAAAGCACTTCATTGGCTGTAAAGCGCTTTGGGACTTCCGGTGGTCGTGAAAGGCGCCATATAAATGCAAGTTCTTTATTGCTTTCTTTTACTGGGTCAGTTGATCTCCGCTAGGCTACAATAAGCCTTCGTGTCCCGAGGCCTTGGGGAATGGGGGTACAATAAAACAACCAAGGCTCTTGCTCCCATCACTGCTCAGCAACAGCTGCTGCAGAGTTGAAATGAGCCGTGCTGGCTGATTCAGTCAGGGATTCAATGAATCCCAATCCCAACAGTTACCTAGTTTACAAACAGCAGAGGAGAATGGTGGAGGGGTGGGGGGGGGGGGGTGAAGAGAGATGAGCTGTCCAACCTTTTGCATTTCTCCCTCCCCCTCAAACAGTACAAATGTTGGATTAAGTGGCCGGTCGATTTATTGGAAATTACATCAGGCAGACAAAATAGCATGTGGATCATTAAAAGGATGGTGACTTTAATTCTTTTGCCAAATTGAATACATTTATTTAATGATGATAACTCAGTTACGGCACAACATGCCTTGTATATTATAGTTCCCTGGACTAAAAGGTAGAGGGTAGACAATGCTATTGCTGGTGGCCCTCAACCTGTGGCATTCATTGTCCAATTTTCAATCTCTACCTCTTTTTCATTTCTTAGCCATCCAAAGAACAGGTCCTGTAGAATTGCAACCACCCCACCCCACCACCTCAAAAAAAAACCATAATATTCCATTGATGACCATCCTACTCATGTGCTCAGCTTTGAGTCTTTCGTAGAATCACAGAATAACAGCACAGAAGGAGGCCATTCAGCCCATCGTGCCTCTGCCAGCTCTTTGACAGAGCTCTCCAATTAATCCCACTCCCCTGCTCTTTCCCCATAGTCCTGCAAATTTTTCCCTTTCAAGTATTTATCCAATTCTCTTTTGAAAGTTACTATTGAATCTGCTTCCACCGCCCTTTCAGGCAGCGCGTTCCAGATCACAACAACTCGCTGCGTAAAAAAGTTTCTCCACATCTCGCCTCTGGTTCTTTTGCCGATTATCTGAAATCTCTCATATCTGGTTACCGACCCTTCCGGCAGTGGAAACAGCTTCTCCTTATTTACTGTCCCAAAACCCTAGATGATTTTGAACACCTCTATTAAATCTCCCCTTAAACTTTCTTGCCTTTTTCTCGACTCATCAATCCTGCTACGGTTATTGCTCGTCCAAGAATTCAACGTTCTTGGACAGTCCCTCCCAAACTCCAAATACACATTCTTCTCTTCACTGTGTTAAAATCAAGCTACATCATTCAGTCTGGATTTTTTCACCTCCCCTAGTCTTCCCTTCCTCTTGAAACCTTCAGGTTTCTAAAGCCCAAGCTCAGCATTGCCCATTAAATACACCTGGAGATATCTTATCACCTCGTCTACTCGTTTCAGTCTTGGTGGTGTCCTACATTGTGGGTCTTAGTCCTTCACATAGGGCTCTCTTGGAAGAAAGGATCTAGAGGCACTGGAGAAGATGCAAAAAAGATTTACAAGGGTGATACCAGAACGGAGAGGTTATATCTATTAGGAAAAAATTGAACGGGGTTTTTTCTCTAGACCAAAACTAGGGGCCATAAATAGAAGATAGTCACTAATAAGTCCAATAAGGAATTCAGAGAAACTTCTTTACCCAGAGAGTGGAACTCGCTACCACAGGGAGTGGTTGAGGCGACTAGTATCGTTGCATTTAAGGGGAAGCTAGATAAACACGAGGGAGAAAGGAATAGCAGGATTTGTTGATGGGGTTAGATGATGTCGGGTGGAGCATTAACACCGGCATGGACCAGTTGGGCCGAATGGCCCGTTTCTGTGCTGTACATTCTATATAATCTTACCCACAGCCTCTTCTCCAAATGACAAGAATGTGACTTGACCAAATGAGGCAACAGACACTCGAGACCCTTTGCTGAAAGAAGTTCCGCTTCGGAAGGAAAGCGGTTGATTCAGTCATCAGCTTGGATTCGTGTTTGGTTGTTTTTCTCAATGTTTGGCAGTCTGCAGATAATCTAAAACAGCCTGAACACATTTCTGAACTCATGCCCTGGCTAACACAGATCCAATTAATTTTATTTAGACGCTTAGATGAAAATATAAGAAAATTTCCAGTCGACTTTGCACTGGGAGTGGGCACGCCAGTTTGGAACCTATTCGTGTGGAGAAGGTCAAACTTGGGAATTTGGCAAGGGTTCTGAGGCTAGTACAAATGAGGCAAAGAAGAGCGAGGGGAAGGAGACTGGAGTGCAAAAACCATTCGGACATGGTTCACACACCACGTGTCTTACAAAAAATTAATTTCATCAGTCCCAATCTGTTTTGGTTTTAAAAAAAATGGGCCACAACACAAAATAGCCCCAAATTTGGTATTAAACTGGCAATCTCACTTGGAGAGACGACAGGGTGGCTGATGTGGGACATGTCTCGCTGTTGCAGCAAAGAGTGCTTTACTAAGGTTCGGGTTGAGATGTATTGCTAGATGTAGAGTAGAGCGCGCTTCACTTTACACCTCAGGAAAACGATGCCCGCGGTAGGAATGCTTGACGCAACGTATAAAATTCTGACAGGGCTAGACAGACTGGATGCAGGGAGGATGTTTCCCCTGGCTGGGGGATCTAGAACCAGGGGTCAGAGTCTCAGGATACGGGGTAGAACATTTAGGACGGAGATGAGGAGAAATTTCTTCACTCGGAGGGTGGTGAACCTGTGGAATTCTCTACCACAGAAGACTGTGGAGGCCAAGTCACTGAATATATTTAAGAAGGAGAGAAGATAGATTTCTAGACACAAAAGGCATCAAGGGGTATGGGGAGAGAGAGCGGGAATCTGGTATTGAGATAGAGAATCAGCCATGATCATATTGAATGGCGGAGCAGGCTCGAAGGGCTGAATGGCCGACTCCTGCTCCTATTTTTCTATGTCTATGTTTCTATGCTAGCATTAGGTGCCTGAAACGGAAAAGTGTTCCACACCCCAGCACTTGAATCCTTCGCCTCAATAATCACAGCAATGCCCCCAAGTTGAGACACATCAATTAGCTGCATTCTGAGCGCCACCTCCCCCCCATGGCACCTTCATTCAACCATCTGTGGTCTGTATCAATGCCGCCCATCAGCATGGTGACAGGATTCTGCTCCCGGTGACTGTGGGCACAACTCCAGAACAGTATGTAATGAGACACTTCCAGAGTTCAATGCTAGTCTTGGAATTCATCTTTCAGAAGGTATATATCAGGTTAAACCCAGAAATCGGAAGGCTTATGAATAATATAGTAGCAACATACTGCGGATGCTGGAAATCTGAAATAATAGAAAATGCTGGAAGCACTCAGCAGGCCAGGCAGCATCCTTGGAGAGAGAAACAGAGTTAACGTTTCAGGTCTGTGACCCTTTATCAGAACTGGAAAAGGTTAGAGGTGTAACAGGTTTTAAGCAGGTGCAGAGGCAGGGAAAGGGGGAGGGGGAGGAAGGAACAGTCTGCGCTAGGGTAGGAGGCAGGAGAGGTTAAATGTTGCAAATGGGGATGGCAGAATCATCAACAGCCGCCTGAAGAATGGGGGCAGGGGTTATGGTCTGAAATTGTTGAACTCCATTTTGAGTCCAGAAGGCTGTAAAGTGCCTAATCGAAAGATGAGGTGCTGTTCCTCGAGCTTACGTTGAGCTTCATTGGAACAGTGTAAGAGGCCGAGGACGGAGAGGTCAGAGTGGGAGTGGAGCGGAGAATTAAAGTGACAGGCGACCGGAAGCTCGGGGTCACCCTTACGGACTGAATGGATGTGTTCCGCAAAGCGGTCACCCAATCTGATTAGCAGAATACCAAGAGTCCTCAAGCATGTGAAATACAAATAACAAAATCAACGATTATGAGGTATTATTCACCAAGAGATGATGATGGAATAGAAAAAGCGAAACATTATGGAGTCTCGATGTCTCGCACAAGGCTTTTGACCGCCTGAAAAATCAGGGAGATAACTAATTGGAGTGCGGTTAATGGCGGTTCCACCAAAATGGATGTTGGTGCATTGCAAACCGAGGATAGACCAGATGATTGAAGTGAAGACAAAGAATAGGATTGTCCATCACTGAGCTGCATCGGTTTGGCAAGGTGGTATACAGAATCTATTACTGCAGTTAATTTATCCTGCAGGGTTTAATGGCCCCTTCAGAGTACAGCACACACACTGATGGTTGAGCCCGACCTAATCGGCACCCCTCTCTCTCTCTCTCTGACAGGTTCATATTACTGCCTCCAGAGGAGAAAAGGAAAGACAGACTTGCATTTCTATAGCGCCTTTCACGTCTTCAGGACGTCCCAAAGCGCTTTACAGCCAATTAAGTACTTTTTAGAAGTGTAGTCACTGTTGTAATGTAGGAAACACGGCAGCCAATTTGCACACAGCAAGCTCCCACAAACACCACGTGATAATGACCAGATCATCTGTTTTTAGTGAAGTTGATTGAGGGATAAATTATGGCCGCGACACCAGGGAGAACTCCCCTGCTCTTCTTTGAAATAGTGCCATGGGATCTTTTACGTCCACCTGAGAGAGCAGACGGGGCCTGGGTTTAACGTCTCATCCAAAAGACGGCACCTCCGACAGTGCAGCACTCCCTCAGCACTGCACTGGTAGTGTCAGCCTGGAGTTTGTGCTCAAGTCTCTGGAGTGGGGTTTAAACCCACAACCTTCTGACTCAGAGGCGACAGTGCTCCCCACTCAGCCACGGCTGATACACGGAGGGAGAGAATCACTTTGAGAGATGGTTTTCCTGGACTCCTTCAGAGGTGGCGGCGTTGCTGCCAGCAACAGATACTTTCCTGGCCAAAGGCAGACACCAGGACAGGCCAGCAATGCAATTTTCCACACTCAGGCTCGCATAATAACTCTCCAGCTTCCAGGGACGGTTCGGCAGGAAATAATAACATTGTAATTCTGTCGTTCAATTTGGCCACACAAGATTAGGCACGCACAGTTATCCCTGCTGCCATTGGCAAGATCGGCATCATTCAGCCTATTACAGATCGGATTTTACTGGAGGCAATTTTATACCATAAAGGTAGCAGTTATGATTCACTCTTAACTTCCCTGCTGTGGTTTTGGAGTGGAGTGCGGTGCTGTGGAAGGATTCGAAGGCGAAAAACCTGCCGGGGGCCGGGACGTGAACGCTCCTGCGATGGCTCCTTCAACTCTTGAACAGCGGCGAGGAAAGGTGCAGCGACACGACATGACGACGAGCAGTTATAATTTAGCGAATTTATAGAACGAGCTTCTCCCCCCAATGGTCTAACGGAAGCCCCTTATAGTCCAGATTCTCCCTTAGCAGAGGTACATGCAGCAAGATTAACAGTGGCACTACCATTAGTAGCCTTCTTAACGCAAGTGTGACTGCAGCCCCCTCTTCAAAACAGCCGGTAAAATAAACATGCCAGTAACGGTAGCATAGTGGTTATGTTACTGGACTAGTAATCCAGAGACACGAGTTCAAATCCTACCAAAAATTAATTCAGTTAATTGAATATAAATTTGGAATTAAAAAGTGATCAGTAATGGTGACTACCGGATTGTTGGAAAAACCCAACTGGTTCACTAATGTCACCTTACCAGGTCTGACCTATATGCAACTCCAGACCCACAGCATTGAGGTGCTGCAAACACTGACAAGCACTGCACAAAGGCACAGGGCTGCACCCAGGCTCTCCACACAGCATACAGGGAGGTCCTCTTCCCTTCCATTGGGCGGAAGAGACCTCCCCAGCAGCCTGGTTGCACATTGTAGAGGAGGGCACAAGCAGGCTTGTGGTCAGGAGGACCAGGCTGCAGTGCCACAAACGTGTTTCAATGATCTCAGTAGATCAAGAAACGTTAGTACAAAGCCACACTTAACCGCATCCTGCTGTGCCATCCATCACACTGCCTTCCCTACCCTCCTCCTGCACATCCTTACTCACACCAACTTACCTTGCACCTCCACCCATCCCTCTCTATCTATCTATATTATCACATCCCCATCTCACTAGCTACCCCTCACACTCACCTTCATCCTTGTGCAATCATACCAACTAGCAACACACAAGGGTAGCCACTTGGGTGTTTTATGTAAAGTTTCTGTTAATGTGGTGTCAAACATTGAAACCTTTATTTTCAACACTTCCCATTCTTGGACAGATGTGTACACACCTTTGGACATAGCTTAGTGAGTTGCAGTGAATGGTGAGACATAACGGTACCCCCCGCAATGGTCATGAGTGTGAAAGGAATGACTTGGGCATTGTAGGGATGCTTTATGGTGTTGGTGTGGGCTGGTGCCAACCTGGTGCATCATGTGGCAGCCAGGGTGTACAGCATCAAGTGAAGTAATTCTGGCCATGGTGAGGCCATCCCTGGTGTCCCGGGCAGCAATGTGGTCGGGTGCTGATGCTCTCTGTCCTGTGCAGCATCAGGTGATTGCGGAGAAGGTTGTTGTTGTTGTTGGTGCTGCTGGTGTGCCTGGTGCTGCTGGTGTTGGGGCTGCTCATGGTTGGATTCTGAGGACCAAGGTGAGAGAGTAGAAAGGGCACCCATGTTGATGGAATAGATGGCAGTTAAAGTAGAGATGACAGAAGCATTCAGTCAATGGTGAGACAGTTCTTCCAATGAGGTGAGAGTGATTGGAGAGTGGAAAGTGGAAAGCCTGCAGAATGTGTGAGAAACAGCTTCTGCCTGAAGAAAATGAACATCAGTCAGGTGGGAGCTTTTACTGTACATTTGAAGCCGTCAAGTAATCAGCTGGAGCAATGGCCACTGAACTCACGCCTCAGCTTGACAGCCTTGGTCTAGGCACAGCGGGGATCCCATGGTCATGAAGTTAAAGACAAAAGGTAAGTGAAAAAAGGCCGTTAAGCATCTGGCAACTAGATGCTAATCATTTTAATTAGGTCCCCCGCCACTGCCGGTCGGGTCTGCTCAGCGTTGACAGACCCGACATTGGGAAAGGAGCGTGGGTGCGATTTGACAGCGGGTTCCCGACCCGGTCAATTACTTCAACTTTAACGCCCGATCCGCCACCGATCCAGTCTGCTGAGCACCGCCAAAATTCCAGCCATATTCTGGATTAGATCTCTATTGACAGCAGAGCGATGAAGGACACTAAATAACGATGCTTGCAAAACCTAAAAAAGTTAATATTCAAATTGACCACTTAGATAATTGAACAATCCTATTATTTTCATTAAAAGTAACTGCTGTTAATTCAAATAAAAAAAGTCCTTTGACTGTTTGATAAAACGACACCGTCTGATTTTTAAGTAAATAAAAACATTCATATTTTAGGACAGTGACAGTACTAAAACATTTCTATACATATTGGAGCATGGTGGGGGTGCGGGGGCAATGGTCCTGGCCAATATTTATCCCTCAATCAACATCAATATAAACAGATTATTTGGTCATTATCACATTGCTGTTTGTGGGAGCTTGCTGTGTACAAATTGGCTGCCGCGTTTCCCACATTACAACAGTGACTACACTTCAAAAGTGCTTCATTGGCTGTAAAACGCTTTGATACGCTCTCAGGCTGTGAAAGGCACGATAGAAATGCAAGTCTTTCTTTTTAAAAATGCACATTCGGGTGTTCGCTTCCATTTTGAAGGTGCAAATTCGAATGCAGTGGAAGCTTATCTTCCCCCAAAACATTTGGTCCAATTCCTTAGATTGCCAGTACTCACATCAGCTAGCTACAGGGGAGAGATACGTATAAGTTTTCCATTTTTAGTTGCATCCCATTTCACACCAAGTAAGTAATAGGTTGAGTTATCAGTAGCCCTGCCTATCTGAAACGAGGAGGGAGTTATCCAGATGACATTATGGATTCAGTAGACAAATGATAAAATTATAGATTTACTTAGAAATTGGCCAATATTTGCTTTGCAAGCCAAACATCTTTGAAAAGACGACTAAAATGTAATTTGAGTTTTATTCAATCATCTGGTTTTCAATTGACAGAATGGAAACAACATGAATTATCACCATTCTATAAATACCAACAAATCCCACTACTAATGCTTTTAAAAAAGCTGGTTAGCCAAGATAATAATTGTCACCTAGTTGTTGATTTGTCTCCCAACTCTACCTTTCAACCCCTCTATCTCTACCTTTCTTGTTTCTCTATTTTATTGATTCACTGTTTCTGTGGGTAGAAGTTAATCACCTGTGAAATTCTCCATGTAGAAACATAATGGCTTGCCCTGTGTATACTGATTAGGAAAACTGACTTGTACTGATTAATCCCAGTGAGCTGGCCACAATTCTCATGCTCACTTTCAAATCCCTTCATGGCCTCCCTCGATCCCATCTCCTTCAGCCTGGTGTCCCCTGAAAGGCATCTTTCACACTGGGACTCTCCTTGTCCCTCCTCTAATATCTATGGCCAATATGCTCCTGCCCAGTTATCTCTGTCTTGCCACCTCCTCCAAGCTTTTAGAAACCTCCTCAGAACCCTTCCCTTCAGCCCACCCCCCACCCATTTAAGTTCCTCCCAATATTACAAGCATCAGCTGTGGCTCAGTGGGTAGCACTCTTGCCTCTGGAGTCAATGTTGTGGGTTCAAAGTCCCAGTCCAGGGGCTTGAGCACAAAAATCTAGGCCGACACGCCAGTGCAGTACTGAGGGAGTGCTACACCGTCAGAGGTGCCGTCTTTTGGATGAGACGTTAGCAGATGGGGCCTCGGTTTCTCGGGTGGATGTAAAAGATCCCATGGCACTATTTTGAAGAAGAGCACGGGATTTATCCCCGGTGTCCTGGGACAATATTCATCACCTCAATCAACGTCACTCAAAACAGATTATCTAGTCATTGTCACACATTGCTGTTTGTGGGAGCTTGCTGTGTGCAATTGGCTGCCGTGTTTCCCTACATTACAACAGTGACTACAATTCAAAAAGTACTTCATTGGCTGTAAAGCACTTTGTGACGTCCTGTGGTCATGAAAGGCGCTGGAGAAATGCAAGTCTTTTTTTTTCTTTCTTTAAATATGTGATCGGTTAGACTTTTTAAACTGGTACTTAAGTTCGATGATGCAACAACCTCTCATACGAGAAATATCTAAGAAAATGTGTACTTCAAATACATTTAAAGACTCTGACCACATTGTTAATGAGTCCCCAATGCACAAGAGCACAGAACATTTTATTAATGAGCTTTCTATTACACAAAATTCAACGAACACACAAGATTCAGTGCCCTGCTCAACTGGACTGGAAAGAATCGCATTTTAAAAAATAATTTAAATAAAAACATGTTGAGAGAGGCGTGAGAAGCAATGTTC
The DNA here is from genome assembly GCA_030390025.1 of Squalus acanthias. NCBI lineage: Eukaryota > Metazoa > Chordata > Chondrichthyes > Squaliformes > Squalidae > Squalus > Squalus acanthias. The sequence goes on from CM059445.1 coordinate 58,453,616, forward strand.
TCTTCAATTTTTCTTGGGTGCGCGGCCCCTTTAAGGGGCTGCACAGCCCATTCAAAATATCGCTCGTGCGCGGTTTTTCCCATTTAAAAGCCGGTGAGTCGTCTGCACGGGAGTTCCAGAGCACTGCCCGGCCGCGCAACTTAAAGGGAACATTGGTGAGAAGGCAATAAATATAATATGCATGTGCTATGCCATCTGTGCGCAACCGCAACGTGTTTTCAGATCAGCTGAATGACATCCACGGTAAAATCGAATCAAGCTGGAAAGCATGAATGGTGAGCAAATTAGACTTGCTGGCACACTTTTTTTTATTAAATGAACCTTTTTGTGTTTTGTTACAAATTACTAATTTGTCGAATCTTCATTTGTCTTTAAACTAAAATGTGCAACATGATTTTGAGCGACTAAAGATAAATAGCAACCTTCCTGGTCTCTCTCCATTTTATTGATATCACTGATCATTAATCCCAACTTTCATCTCAGTTACAGAATCACAGAATCCCTCAGCACAGGAGGCCGCCATTTGGCCCATCGTGCCTGTGCCGGATCTTTGAAAGAGCTCTCCGATTAGTCCCACTCCCCCGCTCTATCCCCATAGCCCTATAATTTTTTTTCCTTCAAGTATTTATCCAATTCCCTTTAAAAGTTACTATTGAATCTGCTTCCACCGCCCTTTCAGACAGCGCATTCCAGATCACAACAACTTGCTGCCTAAAAGAGGTTTTCTCATGTCGCCTCTGGTTCTTTTGCCAATTGCCTCAAATCCGTCTCCTCTGCTTACTGACCCTCTACCACTGGAAACAGTTTCTCCTTTTTTATGCTATCAAAACCGTTCATGATATTGAACACCTCTATCAAATCTCCTCTTAACCTTCTCTGCTCCAAGGAGTACAATCCCGGCTTCTCCACATAACTGAAGTCCCTCATCCCTGGTACCATTCTAGTTATAAATCTCTTCCGCACCCTCTCCAAGGCCTTGACATCCTTCCAAGAAAGGGTGTTTTTATTCCTCCTCAGCTCCAGAACTACCATCCCGCCGTGCACTTCCTGCTCCCTGCATGCTCAGCATGTTGAAATCAAAACCATTGAACAGAAGAATTAGGAGCAGGAGTAGGCATTTGGCTCCTCGAGCCTGCTCCACCATTCAATAAGATCATGGCTGATCTTCGACATCAACGCCACTTTTCTGCCTGTTCCCCATAACTCTGGACTCCCCTGTAGTTCAAATATCTGTCTATCTCAGCAATGAATATATTCAATGACTCCGCCTCCACAGCTCTCTGGGATAGAGAATTCCAAAGATTCACGACCTTCTGAGTGAAGAAATTCCTCCTCATCTCAGTCTTAAATGGGCAACCTATTATTCTGAAACTATGCCCCCCTAGTTCTAGATTCCCCCACAAGGGGAAACATCCTCTCAGCATCTACCTCGTCAAGGGTTAGGCACCCGCCCCCAAATTCTACTATTTTCCCAGCAGTCCTGCCTCCATACCCGCCTCCCCAGGGCTGGCAAGATCGCGCCCTTTGTGTCCTCTTCATAACTTGTTTTCCCCCCTCTTTGTATCGTCAGCAAATTTGGCTACAGTACACTCAGTCCCTTCATCCAAGTCATTAATATAGATTGTAAATAGTTGAGGCCCTGGCACTGATCCTTGTGGCATCCCACTAGTTAGTTTGCCAACCTGAAAATGACCCATTTATCCCGACTCTCTGTTAGTTAGCCAATCCTCTATCCATGCTAATATATTACCCCCAACACCATGAGCTCTTATCTTGTGCAGTAACATTTTTTTAAGTGGCACCTTATCGAATGCCTTTCAGAAATCCAAATACACTACATCTACTGGTTCCCCTTTAGCCACCCTGCTCATTACATCCTCAAAGAACTCTAGTAAATTTGTCAAACACGATTTCCCTTTCATAAAACCATGTTGACTCTACTTAATTGTATTATGATTTTCTAAATGTCCTGCTACTACTTCCTTAATAATGGATTCCAGCATTTTCCCAATGACAGATGTTAGGCTAACTGGCCTATAGTTTCCTGCTTTCTGTCTCCCTCCTTTCTTGAATATGGGCGTTACATTTGCGGTTTTCCAATCCGCTGGGACCTTTCCAGAATCTAGGGAATTTTGGTAGATTACAACCAATGCATCCACTATCTCTGCAGCCACTTCCTTTAAGGCCCGAGGATGCAGCCATCAAGTCCAGGGGACTTGTCGGCCATTAGTTTGCCTAGTACTTTTTCTCTAGTGAGAGTGATTCTTTTAAGTGCCTCCCTCCCTTTTGCCCCTTGATTTTCCACTGTAATTGGGATGCTTTTAGTGTCTTCTACCGTGAAGACAGATACAAAATATTTGTTCAAAGTCTTTGCCATTTCCTTGTTTCCCATTATTAATTCCCCAGTCTCATCCTCTAAGGGACCAACGTTTACTTTAGCTGCTCTCTTCCTTTTTATATACTTGTAGAAGCTCTTACAGTCTGTTTTTATATTTCTTGCAAGTTTACGCTCAATCTATTTTCTCCCTCTATTATTTTTTGCGTCATCCTTTGCAATTTAAAAAAAAATTTCCCAATCTTCTGGCCTACCACTAATCGTCGCAACACTGTGTGCCTTTGTTTTCAATTTGATACCCTCCTTAACTTCCTTAGTAAGCCACGGATGGCTCATCCTTCTCGTAGAGTCTTTCTTTCTCACTGGAATATACCTTTGTTGCAGTATCGCCTCCTTAAAATGGGAGGTACCGTACAATCCTTCCCAAACATACCAAAAGGTGAACTGTTAATTTGTGAAATTCATATAGATCCCTGAACATCACAATTTGAGCGCGATATTCCGTCGATGATGTCATGAATCTCAGCCACTTTCCTTCCAAAGTCTGCTCCACAAACGCCACGATCCAATGGAATGGTTCATTTGAAGTGGGAGTGAAACCTAATCTTGACAGTAAAACTCTAACTCTAACTTCTCAATCGCCAGCTTCTAACGTGGAACCCACAAACTATAAGAATTTGAAAGGAGTGCCATCAGGTCAGCGTGCACTTGGAGGATAGGTAAACAGCAAGCACTGGCAAAACCATGAGCCAGAGTTAAAAGGTCAAACGAGTTGAAAAGAAATTTCACAATTTCCTACCAACCTTTTGACACGAGCGAGTATTTATGTTGGTGAGTGCGCATGTTAGTTTTCAAAATACACAAAAAGGTTTCCTGCCTTGGAACAGGCACAAAAATAATTTTTCCACAGAAAATGTTGCAAATACATAGCAGATCAACTGAGCATCTGAATGAGAAAGGGGACTGGGGGTGAAGTGTGGAGGTTCCTCTGTGTGTTGTGTTGCCTATTTGTAAATAGATTTCTATGACTTTGCTACATGAACACACAGTGGAAATCTTCTCCCCTCCCCCCCCCCCCCCCCACCCCCTCCCACCCCACCCCCAAGACACGCTAATGTTTTGAATGGGACCCTTTAACAGAACCCACACATAATGGCCCAAAAATTCGTGAGGAAGCCTTCATGCGAGGGTAAGGCTTCCCCGCGATCTCTCACTGCGCGTTGGCTTTTTCAGTTCCAGCTCGCACGAACTTGATGTTCTGGACAGCTGCTGTGCTGGGCTTGCGTATCCCACAGGCGCAGTTAATTCGTGCGAGCTGTGGGATCACGTGACTCAGTTAGAGCCAATGGCAGCACACCATCTTCCATTCATAACTTTCACATAAGTGCTGTGAAAGCTATGAATACTATAGCCCCCCAAAAGAACAGCTAAACCGCAATTAAATTTAAAAAACCCATCACATTAATAAAATAAGTATAGTTAAATAAATTAACCATTTTAAATAAAAAATTAAATTTGAAAAAATTTAAAATCTTTTAAAAAGTTATAAAAATAAACTTACCTGTCTTTAAAGTCTCTAAAAAAGATATAGCGGTTAAAAAAAAATTCAAAATAATACTTAATTCACTACTTACCTTGTTAAAAGTGGGTCTTACTCCTCCTTTTTTTGTGTGTAAAATCTTCCATACTTACCTGCGCGTTGAAACCACTAAGTGCACTGCATGCGCGCAGCCTGTAGCGCGCACGCGGTTCACCTAGGAACCGCCCCCTTTTCCATTCACCAAGTGCCGGTTTTCAGCGCATGAGCAGTGCATGCAGAAAACCGGCAATTGGAGACAGAATATGCGAGAGTACACAGTGCGTACTCTCGCGTAGCAACACAAATTTTTGGGCCAATATTAACAGAGCCAGCTGTGGTTCAGTGGGTAGCACTCTCATCTCTGAATCAGTAGGTTGTGGGTTCAAGCCCCACTCCAGAAACTTGACAAAATCTAGGCCAACACTCCCAGTGCAGTACTGAGGGAGTGCAGCACTGTCGGAGGTGCCGTCTTTCGGCTGACATGTTAAACCGAGGCCCCGTCTGCTCTCTCAGGTGGACGTAAAAGATCCCACGGCACTAATTCGAAGAAGAGCAGGGGAGTTCTCCCTGCTGTCCTGGTCAAATATTCATCCCTCACCCGACATTACAATTTATCTGGTCATTGCTGTTTGTGGGAGTTTGCTGTGCGCAATTGACTGCCACGTTTCCCACATTACAACAGTGACTACACTTCAAAAATACTTCATTGGCTGTGAAGTGCTTTGGGATGTCCCGAGGTCGTGAAAGGCGCTATAAAATGCAAGTCTGTCTTTCTTGATTCCTTTTGGTGCCTGATGTGCATTTTCTGTTTGTATTTCAAACTTCCCATATTTTTTTACTTTTCCTTTTCGCTCTGTAATTTTCCACATATTCTGCTTATAAATTCCAAGCTCAAAAGTGGAATTTGCTGTAGTTTATTTTTTTAAGAATTATTTTTTTTTTTTAGAAAAGCCTTAAAGAGCCTTAAAATGAGCAACATTTGCTGAAAGCACACATGCCTGGATATCAATGGAGGGCAGGATTGGTTCCGATACACCCCATGGTCAAATAGCCTATTGATAGGCACGGACTCGGCTCACACAAGAATAGCCAATTGGACAACATGCTCGAGGGCCGTCGGTGCCTGTGGAAGCATCCCCAGTAAGAATCAGTGCCTTCAGCAGATATAGGGCTCAGTGCTCCCAACAAAAATCATACATTTGAGCATTCCCTACAACCGAGAGGTGGTCAGGAAGGTCCCAGATTTGACCCTTGGTCAATGCCAAGTTAGCTCATCTCAGCCAAAGCAGCAGGAAAGACCCCTGGGGTTGGGAGGGGGGCACGGGGTGGGGAGGGAGAAACAAAAAACTGGAGCGAGTTCCCGATCACGGCTCAGGGACCCCTATGTGAGCAGAAGCTTGGATTTGGGTGCCGTGCCCTTTATGTTGGAATTACACAAGAGTCCACGGCCCAGAAACAGGCCATTCGGCCCAACTGGTCCATGCCGGTGTTTAGGCTCCACACGGGGCTCCTCCCACCCTATTTCAGCTCACCCCATCAACATCTCCTTCTATTCCTTTCTCCCTCATGTACTTATCTAGCTTCCCCTTAAATGCATCTACGCTATTTGCCTCAACTACAAGCTGTGGTAGCGAGTTCCACATTCTCACCACTCTCTGGGCAACAGAAGTTTCTCCTGAATTCCCAGGAATAGCAAATCAGCACTCACCATCGAGGCTGACTTGTGAATAATGGCCGCCTGCATGAGGTAAGGGAGGGTGAATGCAACCCCATCAAAAGCAAACCCTTGAGGGAGTGAACAGCTACAAGGAAGGGGGATGAAAAATTGGAGTGGGGGGGGGGGGGGTAAAAAAACAAAACAACGCTCTCTTTGAACCAGTATTAATACAAGAGTGCAAACCTTCTTTAAAAGGCTATTGTTTATTGGAAGTGTAATCTTGGCAGTATTGTAGGCAGAAAGCTGGAAAATTCAGGACAATGTTTATACAAGATTCCTCGAGTTTTTAATTGTACGAAGAAAGAAAACAACACTCCGCCTGTATGGTCTTGTGCAATATTTGTCTTTATGAGGAAGTACATTCTGTACTATGACACTGTACCAAAAAAAGCAAGAGCCCAGTACAGTGAGTGCAGACACTGGCCACCTCAGGCTGCGCTCCACTGTTTATTTACAGTATCTCTTATCAGACTTGAAACTTCGCTCCGTGTGCCAATTTCAAAAGGCCAGGACTGAGTGTTCTCGCTCTCTGGAGTGTCAGCAGTGAATTTTATAAATAAAAACATGGGACAGAATGCCAACATTCCTGTAAAAGTGCAGAGGTTGACTATGCAATTGTTTTTCCCAAGGTGACCATTACTCTGTGGCTTAAAAGTTGAAATACCAGATGCAAAACTAAAAGTAAATACATGACTGAAGAGCGCCTGCTTCAAAATTGAGATCTAAACCTTTTGTTCAGCACTTCCCCAAAGTCAAAAGGTTCTGGTTCATTTCCGAGAGAAATACTTTTTTTTAATATAAACCAAGCATAGTTTTATTGCTCAGCAGATCCACTTCTACAAAAATACTTCATTAAAAAATGTATTCCTTTCTTCCATCATCTTTTCAAAAGCCTCTTGCACCCTCCGGGACAAGATCCAAGAAAAGGCTTGTTGTTGTCTGATCGCGATCCTTCTCCCACCTCCAGTTTCCGACTGTCACTACTTTTTTTCTCCATCTCTTATTTCAATCGGCATCACTGTGTTCACTACTCCTCTGAACTTTCCTCAATTCCTTCCGAGCACTAAGCACACTTTTCAACGTTCCTGCACATCCTTCCCCTGTTGAACGTCTTGCACCGTCTTCTACTCAAACTCATTCTCTCCCAGGACCTCAGCATTGTGGAATTCCTTGGCTCGGTCTATCCTTCCTCCTACTATCTATAGGCTTTTAAAACCCATACTTGGCGTCACTCATTCACAACTCTTTCAAGTTATCTTGCCTTCTCTTATGAACCTCGGTGGTGGTGGAAATGTCTGTCTTGGACATGCGCCGAGATTCTTCAACAATAAAAATAATCACCTGCCCTCAATATGGTCACTTTTACTAGGATACTGTTCCATGGGCATTAGTTGTACTCCGGTACCTTGCCCAAGTGGCTATTCAAGTGGAGTCAGCCGTGGCTCAGTGGGCAGCACTCTCGCCTCTAAGTCAGAAGGTTGTGGGTTCAAGTCCCACTCCAGAGACCTGAGCACAAAAATCTAGGCTGACACTCCAGTGCAGTGCTGAGGGAGTGCCGCACTGTTGGAGGTGCCTCCTTTCGGATGAAACGTTAAACTGAGGCCCCCTCTGCCCTCTCGGGTGAATGTAAAAGATCCCACGGCACTATTTCGAAGAGCGGGAGTTCTCCCTGATGTCCTGGCCAATATTTATCCCTCAACTAACAATCACTAAAACAGATGATCTGGTCATTATCAAGTTGCCATTTGTGGGAGTTTGCTGTGCGCAAATTGGTGCTGCGTTTCCTACCTTACAACAATGACTCAAAAAGTACTTAATTGACATCTAGAGAATGCGAAAGGCATTATATAAATGCAACCCTTTCTATGCAAATTTAAATAGAGCATCAAAAGCCTGTTCTACAGTGAGACGGTCTTCACTGCTGAGCCCAACTCCGTCCCCCACCCGGCATCCACGCGGGCAATTTCCAGCAGGGATTATTGGACAGCGATCACGAACCCTGGCTCATCTTTTCCCTTTTCCCTTTTCCTAGCCAGGGACATTCCATTACTGCCCTGTCTGGAATCAGTTAACTGGGCACAGTCTAGGAATGGGACCCCAGACCTTCTTGAATTGTATGGCTCAACAGAAACATAGGAGCAGGAGTAGGCCATTCGGCCCTTCGAGCCTGCTCCGCCATTTAATATGGTTTTAATTTTCCAAAATTCCCTAGATTCAGGGAAGGTTCCATTAGATTGGAAAATAGCAAATGTAACTCCTCTATTCAAAAAGGGAGGGAGACAGAAAGCAGGAAACTACAGGCCAGTTAGCTTAACATCTGTCATATGGAAGATGTTAGAAGCTATTATTAAAGACGTTATAGCAGGGCACCTAGAAAAGTTCAAAGTAATCAGGCAGAATCAACATGGTTTTGTGCAAGGGAAATCATGTTTAACCAATTTATTGAAGTTCTTTGAGGAAGTAACATGTGCTGTGGATAAAGGGGAACCGGTGGATGTACTGTACTTGGATTTCCAGAAGGCATTTGATAAGGTGCCACATCAAAGGTTATTGCAGAAAATAAAAGCTCATGGTGTAGGGGGTAACATATTGGCATGGATAGAAGATTGGCTAGCTAACAGGAAACAGAGAGTAGGCATAAATGGGTCATTTTCTGATTGGCAAGATATAACGAGTGGTGTGCCACAGGGATCAGTGCTGGGGCCTCAACCTTTTACAATTTATATAAATGACTTGGATGAAGGGACCGAAGGTATGGTTGCTAAATTTGCTGATGACACAAAGATAGGTAGGAAAGTAAATTGTGAAGAGGACAAAAGGAGGCTACAAAGGGATATAGATAAGTTAAGTGAGTGGGCAAAGGTCTGGCAGATGGAGTATAATGTGGGAAAGTGTGAAGTTGTCCATTTTGGCAGGAAGAATAAAAAAGCATATTATCTAAATGGCGAGAGATTGCAGAGCTCTGAGATGCAGAGGGATCTGGGTGTCCTAGTGCATGAATCGCAAAAGGTTAGTATGCAAGTACAGCAAGTAATTAGGAAAGCTAATAGAATGTTATCGTTTATTGCGAGGGGAATTGAATACAAAAGTAGGGAGGTTATGCTTCAGTTATACAGGGCATTGGTGAGACCACATCTGGAGTACTGTGTACAGAATTGGTCTCCTTATTTAAGGAAGGATGTAAATGCATTGGAAGCAGTTCAGAGAAGGTTTACTAGACTAATACCTGGAATGGGCAGGTTGTCTTATGAGGAAAGGTTGGACAGGCTAGGCTTGTATCCGCTGGAGTTTAGAAGAGTAAGAGGTGACTTGATTGAAACATAGAAGATCCTGAGGGGTCTGAACAGGGTGGATGTGCAGAGGATGTTTCCTCTTGTGGGAGAATCTAGAACTCGGGGTCGCTGTTTAAAAATAAGGAGTCACCCATTTAAGACAGAGATGAGCAGAAATTTTTTCACAAAGAGTGTCGTGAGTCTTTGGAACTCTCTTCCTCAGAGGGCGGTGGAAGCAGAGTCTTTGAATATTTTTTAAGGCAAAGGTAGATAGATTCTTGGTAAGCAAGGGGGTGAAAAGTTATCGGGGGTAGGCGGAAATGTGGAGTAATCAGATCAGCCATGATCTTATTGAATGGCGGAGCAGGCTCGAAGGGCCGAGTGGCCTACTCCTGCTCCTAATTCGTATGCTCATATATCATGGCTGATCCTCTAGCTCAATACCATATTCCTGCTCTCTCCCCAAACCCCTTGACACTTGTGTCTAGAAATCTATCTCCTTCTTAAATATATTCAGTGACTTGGCCTCCACAGCCTTCTGTGGTAGAGAATTCCACAGGTTCACCACCCACTGAGTGAAGAAATTTCTCCTCATCTCAGTCCTAAATGTCCTACCCCGTATCCTGAGACAGTGACCCCTCGTTCTAGACCCCCCAGCCAGGGGAAACATCCTCCCTGCATCCAGTCTGTCCAGCCCTGTCAGAATTTTATACGTTTCAATGAGACCCCCTCTCATTCTTCTAAACTCTGGAGAATACAGGCCTAGTCTACTCAATCTGTCCTCATACGACAGTCCTGCCATCCCAGGAATCAGTCTGGTGAACCTTCGCTGCACTCCCTCTATGGCAAGTATATCCTTTCTTAGGTAAGGAGACCAAAACTGCACACACTACTCCAGGTGTGGTCTCACCAAGGCCCTGTATAACTGTAGTAAGACATCCTTGCTCCTGTACTCAAATCCTCTTGCAATGAAGGCCAACATACCATTTGCCTTCCTAATACTACGACAGATGGAGTAGTTCAAGGCCTGCGCCAATTAGTTCTGTTGCTTTACACTATTTTTTTGCTTACAGGTATTTCCCACTTGGTTGCCTGAATCTCTCACCACCTGCAGTGGCCATTGTGGACAAGCTGGGCCACAACCAACTTGACTCTAACTACGCGCTAGGGAGGACACGAAAGTAGATCCAGAATATATTTCCTGTTCTTCCTCGCCCTCCCCACAGCAGCAGGATGGAGATCAGTAACTCGCTGGCTCTTCTGGTAGGGGGAGGTTGCACTTGCATCCCAACCATCCTGTGGCACAAATGATGCTGAAAATGGGAGGCACCGTATTAGTCCTTGCAACCCTCAAAAAGTTAGATTCTGAGGCAAAGAGTTCTTAGCCAATCAGATTTCTATGAATACATCCAATACATGGTTCATTTAAGTTTGTGTTTGCAATACTGTAAACTTAAATGTGGATATATCCTTTACCAGCCCACCTCACTCAACAGTAAAGTGGAAAATTTTAGTTTCCCGAGTTAATCCCAAATAGCTGGTGTCCTTTTCTAGGGGGTGGGATGGGCTGGGAGCGGAAGAGAGTACAATAATGGTTTCCTATTGAAATATTTAACTCAAAGCAGTAAGTAAAGATGCCCATTGGCAATGGTCAAGATGTTGGAGTATGACGGTGTTGTCACCTTCCCTGCACCCCTCCCCCGCATCCCTCCCCCGCACCCCTCCCATCCTCGTAACGCTGTTTTCAAAGAAGAATTTAAATACTTCGTCACCAAACAGAACATTCCTTCACAAATATAGGCTCACCGAGTTGAGAAGGGAAACCAGGTGGAACATTTTTGACCAAAAGAGTTGAGGAATAAGTTACCAAGGAAGACCATCAAACTGGCCAATTAAATGGACCAAAGAAACATTTCTGATCACAGAAGGGATTGAGGGGTAGGGCGAGATGGGACGGATTTTGGGGCCTAGAACCCTTTTTCTGGTTCCTCAAATTTACAAGGATGATACCAGAAATGCAGATTATAAGGATGAACAGGCTGGGTCCCTTTTCTCTTGAAGGCTGAGGGGTGACCTAATGGAGGTTTTTAAAATGATGAAAGGTTTTGATAGAGTAGACAGAGTAGACACAGAGAGAGTGTTTCCACTTGTGGGGAGGAGCAAAACTAGAGGCCATCAATATAAGGTAGTCACCAAGAAATCAAATTGGGTAAAGAAGTTTCTTCTGAATTCCCTGAGAGTGGGGAGAATGTGGAACTCGCTACCACAGGGAACAGTTGAGGCAAATAGTATAGATGCATTTAAGGGGAGGCTAGACAAGCACATGAGAGAGAAAGGAATAGAAGGTTATGCTGATAGAGTTAAATGAGGAAGGATGGGAGGAGGCTCGAGTGGAGCATAAACGTCGGCATGGACTGGTTGAGGCCTAGAAATTGGATTCGGAGGCTTGCCGCGGGGGTAAGGATCGCGCGCGATATCACCTACCGCGCCTGCCGTTGTGTTTCGGGCCCACAGGAACTTCGGGTCCCGGGCCTCTCCCTAGTGCCGACGCGCAGTGCTTGCGTGTTTCAGGGGCGCAGTTAGTGCGATGCGACCCCTGGGATCACGTGGGCCATGGAGAGCCAATGGCAGCAGTATGTTCTTAATCCCGTGAGTCAGTCTGAATTAAAATAAGGAATGGTCACTTCCCTAGACAGGGACTTCTCAAACAATTACTCCACCAGTTGTCTCCTGGCACGTTTAACGGGGAGAATCGATCTAGTCCACAGTCAGAGAGGAAGAAGTCAGGTTGGTGGGCACCTTTGTATATCCTCCAGAAATGAGAGAGAATAAAAGGAGAAGCTTGAGAGAGGCTGGCATGTAGCTTCAGGAACTAGGGACACTGCACAGCTGGACCTCGACAAAGGCCGTTCTCTGTACGAAGTGCTCGCACTTGCCAACCAATTGGCTTCCCTATTGTTATTTAAAGGAAGAGGAAGGAAAGAAATGATTACATACACTGGTGTTACTATAAGGCTCTTCCAACCTCAACAAACCATAACTTGGCCTTGTGATGCTAAGTCTGCTGTGCCAACAACATGCTCCCCACACTCTGCTACTCACTCACTTCAACAAGAGGTTGAACTTCCTTTTTTTTTTAAAAAGAAGACTTGCATTTATATAGTGCCTTTCACCACATGCGACACCGGGGAGTTCTCCCCTGCTCTTCTTCCCAATAGTGCCATGGGATCTTTTTAAGTCTATCCGAGAGGTCAGACAGGGCCTCGGTTTATCAGCTCGAAAGACTGCCCCTCCAACAGTGTGGCGCTCCCTCAGTACTGCCCCTCCGACAGTGCAGCGCTCCCTCAGTACTGCCCCTCCGACAATGCGGCGCTCCCTCAGCACTGCCCCTCCAACAGTGTGGCGCTCCCTCAGTACTGCCCCTCCGACAGTGCAGCGCTCCCTCAGTACTGCCCCTCCGACAGTGCAGCACTCTCTCAGCACTGCCTCTCCGACAGTGCGGCGCTCCCTCAGTACTGCCCCTCAGACAGTGCGGCACTCCCTCAGCACTGACTGGAGTGTCAGCCTAGGTTCTGTCCTGGAGTGGGAATAAACCCACCACCCTCTGACTCAGAGGAGAGAGCGTTAACCACAGAGCCACGCTTGACACCTCTTGAAAATACAAATTTCTTCAGACAGTTCTATCAACAGAAACTAATTTTTTTTAATTGAAAATGACTGAGTTTTTCGAGTGAGTGGTTGAATCATAAAGAATGTCCCATCTTTCTCTGGTGGCTGGTATCAGACAGGATAAGACAGGAAGATGCAAAAGATCCTACAGCGTTATTTCAAAGAAGAGCAGGGGAGTTCTCCCCGGTGTCCTGGCCAACATTTATTCCTCAACCAACATCACTAAAACAGATTATCTGGTCATTGTCACATTGCTGATCGTGGGACCTTGCTGTGCGCAAATTGGCTGTTGCGTTTCCTACATTGCAGCATTGGCTGTAAAGCGCTTTGGGAAATCCTGAAAGGCGCTATATAAATGCAAGTTATTTCTTTCTTTGAAGTATCGAGCGCGCTTAAATACCAGTTTCAAAATTTAAAAGCTAAAGGAGTGAACAGATAAATTAACTGCAGCACTGAATAAAGCACCGTGCCCCCTTCTCCATACACAAAAGTGGCAAAGTCGCTTGCAGGGTACTTCACGGTGGTGACAATGTCCCTTTTTAAAAAAAAATGCCACAGCCAACAGCCACGTGTCTGTACACACAGAGCTGTGCAAACACAGCTTCCTACTGGAAACTTTATCTAATTCATGAGGTCATTTCTGTTGATCTCATTTCTGCGATTCATCCAGTACTAAAGTCACCTCGGTGAACTTCTTTCCAAACAAAAGAGGACACGGTATGCCTCATTAACTTCACGGCAAACAGATTTTGCAATGTTCTGAAAAAAGTCCACAACCAGCAGTTCTGTTATTATTCTGGATTAAGGCCCAATAAAGCCTTAGTCAAGTGGGCCAATGGCAAATGCAGGAAAACAAGTTTTTTTTTCCAAACTATTAAAACACTCGATACTTTATTCCTTGCGTTTTAATGGAACACTAGTTGCAAAGACAAGGTGGTGAAATGTATTAAGTCGGGGGTAGCTTGACACCAAGCTTGAGTTTTCAACCCAGTCAACTGGAGGAGGAAGGAAAGACTTAGAGAAGTAAGAAGTTGCACAATTTGAGGTCTTGGGACAGAATGAGTTAAGAATAGGAGACTCCAAGCTTACTGTGATTTCAACATAGCAAAAGGAGGCTTCAATTTGGAATATTATCCTTGGCACATGAAAAAAGTATTTCAAAGCAACAGATTCAATTCAATAAATGGTGTTTATGCTCCACACGAGCCTTCTCCTACCCTTCTCCATCTAACCCCATCAACATATCCCTCATGTGTTTATCTAGCTTCCCCTTAAATATATCTAGGCTATTCATCTCAACTACTCCTTGTGGTAGCGAGTTCCACATTCTCACCACTCTCTGGGTAAAGAAGTTTCTCCTGAATTCCCGATTGGATTTATTAGTGACTCTCTTATATTGGTGGCCGCTAGTTCTGGTCTTCCCTACAAGTGGAAACATCTTCTCTACGTCTACCCGATCAAACCCTTTCATGATTTTAAAGACCTCTATTCGGTCACTCCTCAGTCTTTTTTCCAGAGAAAAGAGCCCCTACCTGTTCAATCTTTCCTAATACCTCCGAGTTCTGGTATCATTCCAGGAAATCGTTTTTGCACCTTCTCCAGTGCCTCTATATCCTTTTTATATGTAGACCAGAATGTTTCACAGTACTCCAAGCAAAATCTTAAAGGAGGAGAGAGAGGCAGAGAGGTTTAGGGAGGGAATTCCAGAGCTTAGGGCCCAGACAGCTGAAGGCACAGGCCGCCAATGGTGGAGCAATTATAAAACCGGGGATGGAAATAAATTGACTTATTATAAAACCCCAGTTATTGGTGTACCTAGTTTTCATGTTAGAAATGTGCAAACATCTGACTCCAACGCACAGGTGGCAAATCCTTTCAATGGGATCCCCGATTTCCTTCGCTCCACCATTGGCGGCCATGCCTTCAGTTGCCTGGGCCCTAAGCTCTGGAATTCCCTCCCCAAACCTTGCTGCCTCGCTACCTCTCTTTCCTCCATTAAGACGCTCCTTAAAACCTACCTCTTTGACCAAGCTTTCGGTCACCTGCCCTAATATCTCTATGACTCGGTGTCAAATTTTGTTTGAGAACGCTCCTGTGATGCGCCTTGGGAAGTATTTACTACGTTTAAGGCACGGTATAAATACAAGTTGTTGTAGTTATTTCATCTGCCTGTTGACTTAAAGGAATTATGGTTTTCAGAAAAGCAAAAATGAGAATTTCTCCTCGCCCTGTCCAGTTCAGACTTGGCAAACCAGAGAGTTGAATCCCTTTATGTTGCAGAGTAAAAAAAAATCACGTAGAGCCCTGAAGGATAGCTACAGTTAGAGGAAATTGTGCAATGCTATGGTTGTAGTCTCTAGTCAGCTACTGTACACGAGTGCCTTTTGATCTTGTACAGAGCCAGCGCACATCTGAAAACCGTGCGTGCAATATCTTTGAACAGACAATCACACGCCGTCTGCCTACAATATTTCAATAAACGCAGACTACCTAGACCCTCGCAAAATTTATCCTACAGTTTTCAGATCATTGCAATCTATTCATATTCACTTCAGTTTGATTATAAACCACATTTTCCCCCTCGTCGATAAAACACACCAAGCCAGCAACCAACCGATCGCCACACTGAGTTAATCACACTGTCCTTTCACCTCTGGATCGTGGGCTTGTGTCAAGGCCAGACTGAAGCAATTAAAAAAAAGTCTCTCTCTCTCTCTCTCTCTGTGCCAACTATAAGGAACCTTTGTGAAATGATTTTGCAACTTTCTCACCCTAGTTTAGTGCATGTGGCACTAAACTACTCATAATTGGGAAACGAGTTGGCATGCTCACATGGAAGGGTTCGTGCAGAAATTGGGAAGACACACTAGTGCGGTAGGAGTGCTCTTCTGCAGTTGAGGCGAAGATACATTGTTGGGGCAGAGTAGAGGGAGCTTTATTCTGCAGCAGAGTACCTAACTTGAAGGTACCCGAGCGGCCAAAGCAGAAAAATGTTGCATTTCTCAGTAATTTGATTAGGACATTATGTTGTCTACATGTCTCTGAATAATCACTGAGGGCTGTGTTTTCTGTTAGAGGAAAACAGGGATTGTTAAACAATTATTATATTTTGTAAAAAGAGTTGCTTCAATGCTGGATCCTCAATGGTTTCCTTCATTGGGCAGGAAAGGAAAGGAAGAAGACTTGCCTTTCTATAGCACTTTTCATGACCTCGATGTCCCAAAGCACTTTACAGCCAATGAAGTATTTTTGAAGTGTAGTCACTGTTGTAATGTAGGAAACGTGGCAGCCAATTTGCGCACAGCAAGCTCCCACAAACAGTAATGTGATAATGACCAGGTAATCTGTTTTAGTGATGCTGGTTAAGGGATAAATATTGGCCAGAACACTGGGGATAACTCCCCTGCTCTTCTTCAAAATAGTGGCCGTGGGATCTTTTACGTCCACCTGAGAGCGCAGACGGGGCCTCGGTTTAACGTCTCAACCGAAAGACGGCACCTCCAACAGTGCAGCACTCCCTCAGCACGGCCCTGGGAGTGTCAGCCTGGATTATGTGCTCAGGTCTCTGGAGTGGGACTTGAACCCACAACCTTCTGACTCAGGCGAGAGTGCTACCCACTGAGCCCCGGCTTTCACGGAGGCCAGGAATGGGACAAGGCCCTCAGCGTTTCACCTGGTATGGTTTGAAGAAACAACCTTTCCCTCCCAAAATTGGGCTACCTTTCATATCACGACTGGCTGGCGGGGCTTATACCTACCTTGATTTCAGTGAGATACATGGTTGAGTTGCAGAAGCCCAAGATGGTGAAAATAAAAAAACCTCCAGAGTGGGAGATATCAAATTAGCGGCAACATATAGCAACGCCCCTTCCCTCAATTAAGAGCCGATTCGAACTTGGGATCTTCCTGATCCACAGCATCTCAGGGGAGACAGATCTCAAACGTAAGGGAAAGATGCGGAGATGCCGGTGTTGGACTGGGGTGGACAAAAATGAGAAGTCGCACAACACCAGGTTATAGTCCAACAGTTTTATTTGAAATTACGAGCTTTCGAGCGCTGCTCCTTCTTCAGGTACAGTGGACCTGAAGGAGCAGAGCTCCAAAAGCTCGTAATTTCAAATAAAACTGTTGGACTATAACCTGGTGTTGTGCGACTTCTCATTAAGGGAAAGAAGCAGACTCGCTGAGTAAACAAAAAATCTAGTCAGTTTGTGAAGAAGTTCACACATGGTGCAAAGAAACTAAATACAAAAATAAACCTAAACCGTTTGTTACTTACAGCTTTGTCGAGGGGGAAGAAATCTGCCACTGCAGCCAACATAGCAGCATGCTGGACAAACTGAAACTACCTGCAAACTTGGCACCAAGAAAAGAACATTCCCTTCAACGAGCAGAGCTGCCCTCAATGCGCTTCAGCTCACTGTTCTGACGTACGGGCATGCCACTAAATCCAGGCTCGACAGCGGCCTAACCAGGGGACCACTGGAGCCTGCCAAAGACCAGGTAAGCAACGTTTTCTCACTTGCCTTTCGGCCAAAGACTAGACAAAGCAGACGCTCAAACTACAAACATACCCGGTGGACGTACATCGCCCGAGCCGACATGGAGTCTGAGGCATTTTCATAGGATTACAGCGGATATACGGCACAGAAACAGGCCATTCGGCCCAACCAGTCCATGCCGGCGTTTATGCTCCACTCGAGCCTCCTCCCCTCTTTCCTCATCTAAATCTATCAGCGTAACCCTCTATTCCCTTCTCCCTCATATGCTTGTCTAGCCTCCCCTTAAATGCATCTATACTATTCGCTTCAACCACTCCCTGTGGTAGCGAGTTCCACATTCTCACCACTCTCTGGGTAACAAAGTTTCTTCTGAATTCCCTATTGGATTTCTTGGTGACTATCTTATATTGATGGCCTCTAGTTTTGCTCTTCCCCACAAGTGGAAACATTCTCTCTGTGTCTACTCTATCAAAACCTTTCATAATTTTTAAGACCTCTATTAGGTCACCCCTCAGCCTTCTCTTTTCAAGAGAAAAGAAAAAAGAGACCCAGCCTGTTCATCCTTTCCTGATTAGGTATATCCTTGCATTTCTGGTATTATCCTTGTAAATCTTTTTTGCACCCTTTCCAGTGCCTCTATATCCTCATTATAAGGCGACCAGAATTGTACACATTTTGGGTGCCCTTGGGGCGGGGACATAGCCCCGCAAAAATTGGACCATTTCGCCCCCCCCCCCACCCCCCAAAGGAAACAGGCAACATAAAGTCCAATTACCTCCCCCGCCCCCTGACCCCACTCATGAATAATTAACCACTTCGACGTGATACCATTGGGACAGAAAGCTGAAAAGCAGCTTATATATTTAGGGTGATGCTTGCAATGGCAGTGGGAAACCTCACCCACTCATAACGCAAACTGAGAAAATGACCCCGTTTACCTAGAAGGCCAAAACAATTGTCTGCATTTAATCATCAAAACGTAAATAAAAATGGATTTAGGGAAGTTATATCCATGGCATAATTTTTTTTTTTAATTAAATGGTATATAACCATAATTCTTGGCTCCCAAAACAAAAGCCTCTCCCTCGTTTGAATATACAATTCTTCACGTTGATAAGAAAAAGGTTGTCGCTCCTAAACTAAGCTTTTCTCTGCAACCTCAGGCAGACCACCAACCCGGGGAGAGAAGGGAAACAGCAGGCACTCTGTGCAGTTTCCTGGCCGCAGAAACGAGATCGTGTCAAAAAAAAAAAAATCCATTCTAGCCCGAGGCACCTCTCCCAATCTATTTTCTGCTCAGCTAGTTTTAACTGAAGTTATTAGGAGTCATTAAAACACTCGCTAGCCTGTGGAAGTTAGCCAATTACACTTTTAAATTTAGCCTTCTTTCTACCCTACCACCCCCCACCCACCCTCATCCCCACGCGATTATACTTTCCTTCCCTCCCCCCAAACTATACAGCTCCTGTTAACCCGATTTAGCAGAGGGGAAGAGATTCCGATTCCCGTAAAACCCACGGCACAAAGGAATTCTTACTGGGCTTATGGTATCGGCTGTAAACATCGCTCTCTGCCCGGCCAACCTTGCTGACATGCTGCAGTCTGTCAAATAAATATATTTAATAGAGTGGGAAATATTTTATGTACTGATTTACAGCCAGCTTCTCCCGATTTAAGGAGCGGTATTTCACTTCTCTGGGAAGTGCCACTCAGGTCAGGAGAAGGCCCTTTCCTCCTCTCAGCAACCCCGATTAAAACAAAATCCACGCCACATTCCGATGTTCCAAGCAGTTAGATGAATGTCCTGCACAAAATGTATGTTCTTGAAGAGATATGGTAGCGGGGTAGTTATATTACTGGACACTTAATCCGGCGGGTTTAAATCCCACCCTGGCAATTTGAGAATTTGTGAAATTAGGTTTTTTTTTTAAATCTCTGGAAATAAAAAACTGGCATCAGTAAAAAAGTGACCATGAAGCTGTCGGATTGTCGCTAAAACCCCAACGGGTTCATTAATGTCCCTTTTAGGGAAGGAAACCTTAAAAATGAGTCCTTACTCCAGTCCCACACCAATGTACAGTAATAGCAAAATACTGCGGATGCTGGAAATCCGAAATAACAACAGAAAACGCTGGAAAAACTCAGCAGGCCAGGCAGCATCCGTGGAGAGAGAAACAGAGTTAACGTTTCAGGTTGGTTGAAGACCTTTCGTCAGAACTGGAAGAGTCAACTACATGCAGAACTCAGAAGAGTCAACTACATTGGCCACACCAATGTAGTCGACTCTTAACTGCCCTCTGAAGTAGCCTAACGAGCCACTCAACCTCTTCAAAAGGTGGTGGTCCACCATTATCTGCTCAGGGACAACCAGGGATGGGAACTAAATGGTGGCCTTGCCGATGAAGCCTACATCCCGTGGATTAATTTAAACATATTACTCAGGGCAGTGTCAGAGGTATCCAACAAAGCCTGATTCTGATGCTCCGTGCGGCCTCAGCACCCAAAGCTAAAGAGGGGATAACACTGAAAAATCCCACTGATCAGCGACTCCTGCTCAGTGGGTAGCACACTCGTCTCTCGAGTCCAAAGGTTGTGGGCTCAAGTCCAATTCCAGAGACTGGAACACAAAATCTAGGTGGACGCTTCAATGCAGTACTGAGCGAGTGCTACACTGTTGGAGGTGCCGTCTTCCGAATGAAACATTAAACTGAAGCCCCCTCTACCTTCTCAGGTGGACATAAAAGATCCCACGGCACTATTTCAAAGAGCAGCAGCGCCCTGGCCCATATTTCGACTTCAACATCACTATTAAAAAAAAAACCCCGATAATCTGGTCATTACCTCATTGCTGTTTGTGGGAGCTTGCTGTGCGCAAATCGGCTCCCGCATTTGCTGCATTATAACAGTGACTGCACTGCAAAGTGCTGTGGGACATCCTGAGGTTGTAAAAGGCGCTATAGAAATGAAAGTTCTTTCACACCTTAGGAATGGCCACTTGAGGGAAGATTGCTGGGGATGCTTGCAGCATCGCAGTCTAGCAAAGTGCCATTGTCTTCAGGAGAGGAGCGGAGAAAGTTGGAGAATGAAGAAGCAGGGGGAGTAAACTTACTGGAAGCCCTCTTGACTAGGCTCAGTCTCAGCACAGAGGGAGGGTTAAAAAAAAAAACAAGTGAGCAACAGAATGAAGCTTTGCTTTATACTGCACCCTCATTGTATGGCAGAACTGGCTAGCATCCAAGGAGCAAGTTATAAAGGTTTTACTGTAACTAAATACAGCGTACTAGAGATACAGATCACTAAAACAAGAGATAGGTTAATGCAACTGAAAAGGAAAATACACAAAGCAAAATTACAAGTAATGTTATCTTATATAATTAAGTTAAAATATTTACAAAAGTGTGCTGAATTTGGCATGGTAAACCCAAGTGAGTCATCGGATAAGAGGGAGAAGGAGGAAGGATGGGGGGGAGAAATCCTTGCTTTCTTTTGTTATGACAGTACCTAGACTCGTAGTTTCTTACTGCTATTAGACTACTGGCACTCAAGTATTTTTCACCAGCTAATCATAGTGCACAGAAGGAGGCCATTCGGCCCATCGTGCCTGTGCCGGCTCTTTGAAAGAGCTCTCCAATTCGTCCCACTCCCCCGCTGTTTCCCCATAGTCCTGCAAACTTCTCCTTTCCAAGTATTTATCCAATTCCCTTTTGAAAATCCTGATAGAAAGGAATTACAGTTTAATTGGCTACTCGTCTCCTACTCGAAGTATAATTTCCGCGATTAGCTGAACTCTGTATAAAAGTTCAAGGCTGCCCAAGATTTGGCTACTGTTGCCCTATCGAGGAAGGCTATTCAGCACCTCCGAGGGCAAGAAGCAAGGAAAAGCCTGTTGTCTCGTAGGATGTCCCTCTCTCACCTCTTAATTCATTCGCTCATTCCTTCAATCTCACACAGTGTCAGTCGTGGCTCAGTGGGTAGCACACTCACCTCTGAGTCAGAAGGTTGTCGGTTCAAGTCCCCACTCCAGAGACTTGAGCACATAAAGCTAGGTTGACACTCCCAGTGCGGTGCTGAGGGAGTGCTGCACTGTCGGAGGTGCCGTCTTTCGGATGAGACGTTAAACCGAGGCCCCCGTCTGCTCTCTCAGCTAGACGTAAAAGATCCCACGGCACTATTTTGAAGAGGAGCAGTGGGGAGTTCTCCCCGGTTTCCGGGTTAATATTTATCCCTCCAAAGTACAGATTATCTGGTCATTTTCACATTGCTGTTTGTGGGAGCTTGCTGTATGCAAATTAGCTGCCGCGTTTCCCACATCACAACAGTGACTACATTTCAAAAAAAAAGTATTTCATTGGCTGTAAAGTGCTTTGAGATGTCCGGTGGTCGTAAAAGGTGCTGTAGAAATGCAAGTCTTTTTTAATTAGTACTACTACACTCACGGATCCTCTGAACTTTCCTGTTCGATCCCTCCCAAACACATCATCCTACGTGTCCTCTCCGTGTTGAAATCAAGACTTTTTTGTACGGTCTCCTGTTCCTACTAGTCAACTTCTTTCCTCCCCTGGACTTCCTTCCACAGCTCTACGGTCTATTCAAGCTTAGCGTCACTTAATTACAACTTGCTGATTTTAACCTAGTTTCTGTCTTACACTTCAATCTTGCAGTGTCCTGCACCATGAACCTTGGCTCATCACCCGAGGTAATGAGGCTGTAAATCAATCAAGGGAGTTTTGGGAGAACATTGTGCAATATTGAATCAACGCTTTGGACCCCAACGCCAACTAATTGTCATAACAAACAAGAGATATGGTCTACACTAGTCTAGGGCCTGGCCCAATGCCAAGAGTTTAAAATATCAAACTTTTCTACATAAAGTTCTGATGTTTGAGAGAATAAATCAAAATAAATTGAAAAAAAAATTATTTTCTTGCTACACTGGGGTCCCAAAGCATTAGAGCTTCAATAGAGAGAAAAGTTCGCTATATTGAACTCTTAGCATTGGACAATCAATGTACCCATAGGTGTGGCTAGGGCGACACCGTTTTAACCATGCACCAATTTTAGTAGAAAACCCCTTCCATACAAATGACTTCAATTTATTTTTTATGCATGCCACCCCAAACCTCCAAAGTATGGTGTTCGGCCAAATAAGAGTTAATGTGGCCCAAAGAATGAAACATCAACTCCACCAGCAGTGCCAATGGGAATTTCAAACAAGTGAATGGAGATAACAACAGAAAACGCTGGAAAAACTCAGCAGGCCAGGCAGCATCCGTGGAGAGAGAAACAGAGTTAATGTTTCAGGTCGAAGACCTTTCGTCAGAACTCGGTTTCTCTCTCCACGGATGTTGCCTGGCCTGCTGAGTTTTTCCCAGCGTTTTCTGTTGTTATTTCGGATTTCCAGCATCCGCCGTATTTTGCTATCGTATTAGTGTTTGGTTCACTGCCACCTCTCTACCAAGTGAATGGGGAACTTCAATTTACACAATGGGAAGAACTACTCATCAAGTGGATTTGCCTAAAGAGCAATCTCAGCCACAGGGATCTGTTCTTGGATCAGCAAGGCAGGTCGTGCAACATCTTGGAGTTTGTGGAGTGCTCCCCTCGACAAATCGGTGACAAAGCCGTCACACCAAAACTGGCCCGAAGACCGGCACCACTCGGCGCTCTCGCAATGTAGCAGGTCTCAACGCAGACAGGCTTGGCAGGTTACACCAACTTTTGTCAAACAGACCGAACGCTAAGCTTCAAAAGGGAAGAAATGTTCGAAACAGTAAAGAAAGAACTTGCACTGGTATCGTGCCTTTCACGACTTCAGGACGCCCCAATGTGCTTTACAGCCCATGAAGGCAAGCACCTGCGACACCAACGCAAGCGTAGATGCTGCTGAAAGTTGCACTAAGCTTACAGATACACAAGTAATATCTTCCGTTACTGCAGCGATGGTTAGAAGTGAGGAAGACAAATGATGACTCATAAACCAGTCGTCTACCCAAGTGAAACATCGACCATGGCAAAGAAACTATTAAGAAAATTTATTAATAGAAAAAGGAAGCGAGCTAGGTACACGAGGGAGAAAGTAATAGAAGGATATGGTGATGGGGTGAGGTGAATTGGAGTGGGAGGAGGCTCGTGTGGAGCATAAACATGGACCGGTTGGGCCGAATGGACTGTCGCTGTGCTGCAAATTCCATGTAATGTGTAAACTCTTCAGATTTCTCTGTAGCATTAGACGGTGACCTCATTGTGTAAATATGCATCAGCGCAGTTAGATTGTGCAAAGAATAATTGAAGAGCGACTGCCAACAAGCAAGCAAAGACAGCTGGTCTTTGATTAGAGCCTTACCTACTGTAATACAGTAAATGTTTAAACCGGTTTAATGTCACTGTACAGTATTTTGTAAGTGTAGAAACCTGCGTTTAGGTTATAGTATTCTGTTGGATACACTCTTTAAAACAGTTTAGAAAAAACACAGATTCTGCATGCTGTTACTGTACAGCACTGTAAATCACTTTACTGTACACTCAATTTAAACCAACTCATTTATTTAGCTACAAGGACAGACAGATTTGCATTTCTATAGCGCCTTTCACGACCTCAGGACGTCCCAAAGTGCTTCACAGCCAATGAAGTACTTTTTGAAGTGTAGTCACTGCTGTAATGTAGGAAACGCAGCAGCCAATTTGCACACAGCAAGCTCCCACAAACAGCAATGTGATAATGACCAGATAATCTGTTTTTAGCGATGTTGATTGAGGAATAAATATTGGCCCAGGACACCGGGGAGAACTCCCCTGCTCTTCTTCGAAATAGTGGCCGTGGGATCTTTTATGTTCACCTGAGCGCGCAGATGGGGCCTCAGTTTAACGTCTCATCTGAAAGCCAACACCTCCGACAGTGCAGCACTCCCTCAGTACTGCACTGGAGTGTCAGTCTAGATTGTGTGCTGAAGTCATAAATGGTGAGAGTTTTTACCCTCAGTAGCATGAACATACCCACACTGCACAAGGGATGGGTTCGCTGCAAAGTCTCTATTTTCTAAATTTTGTTTTTCTAAAGTTTCCTGTCCCATTAGGTAGATTCGGGTTTTATGATACCTTGAAGATTCGTCTTTATTTACTCCTTTGGCCCTTTCGACTTCCATACATGGAGACTCCATACGGGAGGGATGGCCTGAAATGGTGAAGTGATTTCAGTGCGAGCTGCCAAAAGGCCTTTAAAGCAAGACATTGAACAGCAAGCGGAGCGATCAAACTCGGTTACAAAGTAAGGGCAGCACCGAAGGTTGGAACGTTAACCCACCGTTCCACAGGCAGGCAGGATTCCCGATTCCCAACAGGGTCAGCTGGACCATTAGAGGAGGCTGGGGTATTAAGGAGAGCTCATTTCTTCTCCACAGTAAGTTAATAAGAATGTCAGTTTAACTGTGGGCGTACAGTAAACAGCTCGTGCTCAAGGAGGTAAAATTATATTCTGCATAATTGGGTACGCACATTATAGGTCACTTAAGGCAAGTGCAAGGCCTGAATAGCATACTGGCAACGTTTATTCCCAGTACAACGCCTTTTCGTAAACAAATGTTGTAAAACTTCCATGAATTTCAGAGCCTTGACCCGAGTGTTCAGTAATCCCATTAACAATTGTTAACAGCCCGGCTCTGCTGACAGACAGGAAAGATCCTTGTAGAAACAAACTCTTGCAGATTGGAATCAGAGAGCTTAACTCTTGGAGGTTCAACAGAGAAATTTACCTCGAGTGAGAAATTCAAATCTGCTCCTCCGCCGCCACCACCAGCACCACCACTCACATTTTTGCTCTCTCGCTATTTGGCGGCTGCAGTTGAACCAGCGTTACTCCCGCCCGTATTGTCAAGGTTCACCGTCCCAATCGATGTCCACCTCAAATCAACTCGTTAGCCGTGGCTCAGTGGGTAGCACCCTCGCCTGAGTCAGAAGGTTGTGGGTTCAAGGCCCACTCCAGAGACTTGAGCACAAAAGACTGGCACTGGAGTGTCAGCCTAGATTTTTGTGCTCAAGTCTCTGGAGTGGGCCTTGAACCTACAACCTTCTGACTCAGAGGCGAGAGTGCTGCCCACTGAGCCAGGGCTGACACACCAAGTGTAGGCAGCTCTATACAGATGGGGAGGTGGGAAAAGCAACTATAGGACCAGTAGTTCCACCAAACAATAGTTAACGTGGCTCCTTCTTTGGAGATGTGGAAGCCCCGGACCCTAAATGCATCCTCTTGCCTTTTACTAGCGAAAATGAATAGGTAGTGAGGGAGTTGGACCACAAATGACCCTCAGGTCACATTACGAGTGCCACTACTCTACTCCATCTGCCTAGAATTCTTGTGTCCAGCACACGTCCACACTGCCAAGAGTCAAAAGTACAGAAAAACGAAGAAAGCCGGTCATTTCCTGCTGGTTTTATCTGACCTAGATAACTCATCCTCCCTAAAAGCAGCAGCCAGGAATTTGCAAACAGCTACCAATCAACAGGAATGTCCCTCCACAATTCCCCTCCAATTAGTCTCGGGGTGTGGCTATTTACACTACACCCCCACAGGTGAATTTGGGCAGTGGTCTTAAAGGGGCGGCACAGGTTAAACACCACAATGTGAACGGTGGCGGCGGCGGCGCAGGAGCAGATTTGAATTTCTCACTCGAGGTAAATTTCCCCGGTGAACCTCCAAGAGTGAAGCTCTCTGATTCCAATCTGCAAGTGTCAGCCGTGGCTCAGTGGGTAGCACCCTCGCCTCTGAGTCACAAAGTTGCGGGTTCGAGTCCCGCTCCAGAGTACTGAGGGAGCGCCGCACTGTCGGAGGGGCAGTACTGAGGGAGCGCCGCACTGTCGGAGGGGCAGTACTGAGGGAGCACCGCACTGTCGGAGGGGCAGTACTGTGGGAGCGCCGCTCTGTCGGGGGGGGCAGTGCTGAGGGAGCGCCGCACTGTCGGAGGGGCAGTACTGAGGGAGCGCCGCACTGTCGGGGGGCAGTACTGAGGGAGCGCCGCTCTGTCGGAGGGGCAGTACTGAGGGAGCGCCGCTCTGTCAGAGGGGCAGTACTGAGGGAGCGCCGCACTATCGGAGGGACAGTACTGAGGGAGCGCCGCTCTGTCGGAGGGGCAGTACTGAGGGAGCGCCGCTCTGTCAGAGGGGCAGTACTGAGGGAGCGCCGCACTGTCGGAGGGGCAGTACTGAGGGAGCGCCGCACTGTCGGGGGGCAGTACTGAGGGAGCGCCGCTCTGTCGGAGGGGCAGTACTGAGGGAGCGCCGCTCTGTCAGAGGGGCAGTACTGAGGGAGCGCCGCACTATCGGAGGGGCAGTACTGAGGGAGCGCCGCTCTGTCGGAGGGGCAGTACTGAGGGAGCGCCGCTCTGTCAGAGGGGCAGTACTGAGGGAGCGCCGCACTGTCGGAGGGGCAGTACTGAGGGAGCGCCGCACTGTCGGAGGGGCCGTCTTTCGGATGAGACATTAAACCCGCCTGCTCTCAGGTGGACGTAAACGATCTCATGGCACTCTTTTTAAGAGAAGCTGGGGAGTTATTCCCGGTGTCCTGGCCAATATTTATCCCTCAATCAACATCCCTAAAACAGATTATCTGGTCATTGCTGTTTGTGGGAGCTTGCTGTGCGCAAATTGGCTGCTGCGTTTCCTACATTACAACAGTGACTACACTTCAAAAAAGCACTTCATTGGCTGTAAAGCACTTTGAGACATCTGGTGTTCGTGAAAGGCGCTGTAGTAATGCAAGTCTGTCTTTGTTTCACTCCAGCTTAACAAGTAAACATCACAAATATGATCCAGACCACATACTACTAGTGATTAATGCCACACGAGATCAGGTATTGGTCCAAAAAAATTACGACTGTAATTAATCTAAAAATGTTCCTAAAGTCTCCTGCTCCAAGAAAGGCAACAGACTCTCAGACTATTGGTTCTGTGCTGCTATCTTGGTTACAATCAAGCAACTCAATTATTTGGTTACTTATTTTAAAAGCATACTGTGGGGTGTCCCAATGGTCGGAAATAGTCAGGGTAAAGATGAGGGAAATCAGGAAGCAGTGTTCGGGTGACACCAAGGTTGGGTTTCAAAAACCTGTAGATTATTGGAGGAAAGAGAGACTGAGCAAGACAACGAATTCTGCAGTTTTCAGATCTGATGAGCTAAAGGGGAGGGGGTGCAGGGGGGGGGGCGGGGGGAGAGCGGAGAGCGAGACCCCAGCTGGAGTATTGTGGCCAATTCTGGACACCGCATTTTAGGAAGGGTATTAAGACCTTAGGAGAGAATTACTCGAAAGGTACCAGGGATGAGTTATGTGGAGAGACTGGGGCTGTTCTCCCTAGAGCAGAGAAGGTTAAGGGCAGATTTAATAGAGGCGTTCAAAATCACGAAGGATTTTGAGTAAATAAGGAGAAACTGTTCTCAGTGGCGAGAGTGACACAGATTTAAGGTGATTGGCAAAAGAACCAGAAGAAACAGGAGGAAAAAAAAAATTTACTCAGCGAGTTGTTGTGATCTGGAACGCGCTGCCTGAAAAGGTGGTGGAAGCAGATTCAATAGTAACTTTCAAAAAGGAATTGGATAAATACTTGAAAAGGATAAATTTGCAGGGGTATGGGGAAAGAGCAGGGGGAGTGGGACTAATTGGAGAGCTCTGGCACAGGCTCGATGGGCCAAATGGCAGCCTTCTGTGCTGTATCATTCTATGATTCTATGGGTGAGAGAGAAAAAGAGACTAGAGTTGAGAGAAGGATTGTTTGTCAGATTTCAAGCTTTATTTTACATGGAATTCTCTACCCCAGAGAGCTGTGGAGGCTCAGTCGTTGAGTTTATTCAAGACCGAGATCGATAGATTTGGGGATATTAAGGGAATCAAGGGATATGGGGAGAGTGCGGGAAAGTGGAGATGAGGTCAATGATCGGTCAATGATCAGCCATGATCTTATTGAATGGCGCAGCAGGCTCGAGGGGCCGAATGGCCTACTCCTGCTCCTATTTCTTATGCAGCCACAAAGGAGAAGCTGATAAGACGACAATGGTTGAGTTCACTCTGAAGAAAATGGAGGGGAGAGGGGGAGGAGAAGGTTTTGGGTGGAAGTTGTAAATAAAAAGTGTTTGGAAACTGCTATTACAGATGGTTTTCAACCACATGCACTGAAAAATGTTGCACAAGCGTTTTGGACATTTTCCCCACATACAGGGACCTTACTATGTTGTACCGATTAAATGTTCACCAGAAATTGGCATCATCTAATGTGCCTCCTCTCTGTAAATACCAGCGCAAGCTGTCGAACAATTACTAACTAAAAGCATGGTTATCAAATCACATTTTTATGGGACCCTACACTGTGCGGTCTAACGCTATCCAGGCATTATGCAAGCCACACAATTAGGCATGGGAGTAAACACACTTGGTTCACGTTTCCGACGAAGTCTTTAGCGGCAGGTATTGTTTCACTCAGCCTGGTGCGGAGTCGGCCAAGGCTGTGCTTGGGTGAAGCAAGGAGGGCGAGTGGGAAATTGCTATCCAGTGACCACTGTTGGAAAGGCTGCCGGGGTGAGGATAGCGTCAGACTTGGCTGATGCAGCCCTCTGCTTTTGGTCACCTGCCAATGCTTCACTGTTGGCAGAGTGGCCACTTGGGTAAAGGAATGGGAGCAGCCTGTGCCCATGCAACCGTCCCCCATTAAGAGTCTTCAGGAAAGCGGGGCGGGGAAGATTACCAAGTGTTTACACTTGTGGGAATCCTACTTTGCAAACGACCCTTGCTTCAAAGAGAAGCTCCAACGGTTATTGAAATCGGTTAAGCTCGTGCACCCACCCCAACTAAACCTCCTGGGTGCTGCCGACAACCCAGTAAAGCTAAAAAAAAAAAATGATGAGTTGAATCCAAAAAGGAATGGGCCTGTGGCTGTATCACAGCACACACTGTACTGCGCTGCCCGTAAACCTCACAGCAGCCAACAGGCACTGCTGCAGCCCATTCAGGCTCCCAACAATATACTTTGTGCTGCATGCAAAAAGGAGAGAGAGAGAGAGACACGCGCGTCGAGCTGAATACCAAATCACCCCATTACAGCACGAGGCTCTCGCTTCTTAGCAACGAGATGATTTAAATCATCCTCACTGCTAACAGCAGCAGCAGCCAAAACAGAAGCTCGGGGGCTGGGGTGGGGGCTGGATTTATATATATTTTTTTTTAATTGCTACTCCAGGCAATATCCATTTTTCGGGGCAGAGGGGTTCGCTCTGTCATACTAATACAACCCCCCCCTCCCCCCCCCCGCCACCCCACCCTCATCCTTTTCTGCTTTTGGAGTCCCTTCAAGCCGATTCAATTTAGGTTTGGTACAGCATGTTCTCACACACAGCTGTGAGCTGTCATAAATGCCATGGAATGCTGGCTGTACATTCAGATCTGCCGGCGGCCTATGACATCATTCCAAGGATATTGCTGAATCTCGGCCAGAATGAAAGAAAAAACCCTTGGTTTTTTCCAAGCTCTCTCTCTCTCTCTCTCTCTCTCGCTCTCTCTTTTAAAAAAAAATATATGAAGAAGTGGCAAGGCACTGTGTTTACAATATTTCTGAAGGGGGCTTTTAAAGGAAGGATGAAGTGGATGTAAACATACAACCGGTTTAACTCTTTTGTGGGATTGGGTCGCACTCTCTCTCATTCACAGAATGTGCATTAGAGAGAGGACAGTTACATCACCCCCCGTGGGGCTCAATGCAGCCCCCCCACCACTCCACTCCACTCCACTCCCATTAGGAAGTACATTGACCAGCCCAGCCCCAGTCTCATGTCCCAGGCTAGGGAAGAGAAAAGAAAAATGGAAGATCTTGCATTTCTACAGCGCCTTTCACAATCACAGAACGTCCCAAGGAGCTGTCTTGCCAATGGCGTACTTTTGAAGTGTAGTCACTGTTGTAATGCAAGGAAACGCGGCAGTGAATTTGCACACAGCAAGCTCCCACAACCAGCAAGGTGATAATGACCAGATCATCTGTTTTTAGTGATGTTGGTTGAGCATAAATGTTGGTCCAGGACACCGGGGAGAACGCCCTTGCTCTTCTTCGAAATAGTGCCATGGGATCTTTTACATCCACCCGAGAGGGTAGAAGGGATGTCGGTTTAACGTCTCATCTGAAAGACGGCACCTCCGACAGTGCGGCACTCCCTCAGTACTGCACTGGGAGTGTCAGCCTGGATTTTTGTGCTCAGGTCTCTGGAGTGGGACTTTGAACCCACAAGTCTTCTGACTCAGAGGAGAGAGCGCTACCCACTGAGCCACAGCTGAGGGAGAAGGGGAAAACAAATAAAATATGACCAGGTTCTTGCTCCTGATTACTAAAGTGCATCTGTGTGGATGTTAAGTGAGGACAAGATCAGGCCTGGCTATGGTCAAGTAGCCTGGAATGTTCACTCATGAAGCTCGCTCATAAAGGACAGCACTTGGGCAAAGCGTTGGAGGGATTTGGGAGAGGAAACTGGCAGAGGTGAGGGGGGAGAAAGAACTCTTGCAGCAAAGAGAAATAGCTCGGGGGGGGGGGGAAGGGAGCGATGAGGGGAAATTATTTCAACTGAAGATCAATTAATTTCAGCTCAGGCTTGCATATCTCCAAGATGCTGGTTACAGTTCAGCATTGTGGTCGAGGTCTAGAACTTTGCTACTCTCTTGGTCAAGAAGTGACTTTTTAAGCTGCAGAAAAGCAGCCCAGTTCACCCAGTACTTTCCCCTCCCTGTGGAAAGTGGCCAACCCCAGTTCTGTGACAGCACCCGCAGTGACAGCACAGCACCGGTGGAGAGACTGAGCATGTGAAAGGATCGCTCAAAAGAGCCCAGAATGCAGATGGATCGCCCCCCCAATGTCCTCTGGACATTAAAAATGGCAAAGATGATCATCAGCTTGACAACCATACTTTCACCCCTGGAACCTGGGATCTTATCCAAATCGAAGGGATAAACATCACAAGCAACACATGAAATGACTTTGGCCGACCCAACCTAGCTCCTAATGGAAATTGGCTCCACAACATAACATTCTGCACAATTTAGGACTAAATTACCAATCTTGTTCAGTAAGGTGACAAAGATGTCTGGTGTGAGAAATGGAAGATGTCACAATGAGGCAGTGACGGGTTAATGTTGAGACACACGGTTGGCAGCAGAGCTTTACTCTGGCTTTCGGGTGGGGTGGGGGAGTGTAAATATTGTGAAGCTGAAGCTCATGGAATTGAAGGCAAATTATTGACCTGGTGAGGAAATTGGCTGAGCGGCAGGAGACGGAGAGTGGGGATAATGGGCAGGTACTCTAATTGGCAGGATGTGTCCCACAGGGATCGGTGCTGGGACCTCAACTATTCACCGTATAGATGATGGGAGAGAGAGCCGCATACCGAAGTTTGCCGATGACACAAAGATGGGCGGCATTGTAAGCAGTGTCGATGAAAGCATAAAATTATAAAGGAATATTGATTGATAGATTAAGTGAAATGGGCAAAACTGTGGTAAATGGATTTCAATGTAAGCAAATGTGAGGTCATCCACTTTGGACCTTAAAAAGGATAGACCAGAGTGCTTTCTAAATGGTGAAAAGCTAGAAACAATGGAGGTCCAACGAGACTTAGGGGTCCATGTGCATAGATTAAAATGTCATGGACAGGTACAGAAAACAATCAAAAAGGCTAATGGAATGCTGGCCTTTATATCTAGAGGACTAGAATACAAGGGGGTAGAAGTTATGCTGCAGCTATGTAAAGCCCTGGTTAGACCACACCTGGAGCACTGTGTTCAGTTCTGGGCACCACACCTTTGGAACGATATATTGGCCTTGGAGGGAGTGCAGCGTAGGTTTACCAGAATGATACCCGGACTCCAAGGGTTAAATTAAGAGGAGAAATTACACAAACTAGGGTTGTAATCCCTGAATTTAGAAGGTTAAGGGGTGATTTGATCAAAGTTTTCAAGATATTAAGGGGAACAGATAGGAGGGAGGGAGAGAGAGAGAGAGCGAGAGAGAGAGAGAAACTATTTCCACTGATTGGGGAGTCTAGGACTAGGGGAACATAGCCTAAAAATGAGCCAGGCCTCTCAGGAGTGAAGTTAGGAAACACTTCCACACATAAAGGGTGGTAGAAGTTTGTAACTCTCTTCCACAAAACAATTGACCCAACATCAATAGCCAATTTTAAAATCTGAGATTGATAGATTTTTGTTAACCAAAGGTATGAAGGGATATGGGGCAAAGGCGGGTATATGGAGTTAGGTCACAGATCAGCCATGATCTCATTGAATGGCGGAACAGGTTTGAGGCCTATTCTTGTTCCTATGTATTTTGCACTCCAGTCCCTAGGTTTCTATAAACACAACGCATCGCCATTGTGTGGGACGGGCTGGACGGACCAGACGGTCTTTTCCTGTCTGTCATTGTTCGTATGTTCTGGATCAGACTGTGCTACCCTTGACCTGACAATACTGGACGTGGATACTCGGTGCCTAAAGTTGAAAGTGTTCCATTCCCATACAACTCAACTCCATTTTCATTAAATGTCTACTCAATCTACGTAAAACACCCAGCGGTACAATTAGAGATTTTTGTTTTGTTCACGGGATGTGGGCGTCGCTGGCAAGGCCGGCATTTATTGCTCATCCCTACTTGCCCTTGAGAAGGTGGTGGTGAGCCGCCGTCTTGAACCCGCTGCAGTCCGTGTGGTGAAAGTGCTCCCACAGTGCCTTCGAAACTTGGGCTACATAAGAACACAAGTAGGAGGAGCAGGAGTAGGCCATAAGGCCCCCCTCGAGCCTGCTCCGCCATTCAACATGATGGCTGATCTTCTACCTCAACTCCACTTTCCTGCCCTATCCCCAAATCCGTGTCTGGAGAGCGCTCTTTGAGCTGCACAACACCGGGGCGAAGTGCTGCTGGGTACAAGTCTATCCCTAGTAGTGGGAGCAATTTGAGTTGACGAACTAAGGAAGCATCACACGAGGTGTTTTACTGGCACAACACTAAAAGTATATTGACTGGAGCGCGATTTATTTTCTATAGTTTAATCAACGTTTTAAGTAAGCCACTGACGGCCCACCTTCATGTATCAAAAGAATTCTGGTTCATCTGTTTCCACAATATAGTTTTGGAGTCAGTGCGAGGAAAAAAAAAGAGTACACTTTGTACTCTTGTGAAAGGGATGACAATTATAGATAGCTCCTTGAGGGAAAGAAACCACACCAAAAAACCACTGCTGGCTTCATTTAAAATACAACACTCCAAAAGCCTGTCGAGTGCAACAGCAGTGAAAATGAAATTAGTCACAAGGATGAATTGGCGACAGGCAGCATGCTTTTCTTGACAGATGTTAAGCTTAGTATTATGCTAGCCATTTGGAGAGAGAATTTCACGAGATCTTTACTAAGTGTGCAAGATCTGCAAAGGGCACAAGTGGGCTGCCAATGAGATATAAATGCTCGTCTGACCGTAATGTTGGAAAGGTTCTTCAAAAGCCTCCCAGTCATAGCGGGTCATGGTATCGCATGACCAGCGGGATCAGGAGCCAGAGTCGCCTGTTGGGCTGCACCGGTCAAGCCTGCAGTTAACCACTTCTGCAGGCCCTGGCAAATCCACCTGGGCAGGACTGCGGCAACCTGCCTTCTCAGAGTCTGGATCAGCAGAGGGCAAGATGTCGAGCACTGCCATCTGCTACAAGGTCACCAGTGGCTATTATGCATCAGAGAGCTTTGCACAAGTGCAGGCCCCGCCTTGCTCAACTGTGGCTTTGATATTTTCACTGCACACTCTTGCAGGCTGATTCTCATTTTCAAATTCTTCACTCCTCCCCATCTCGGTCACCTCCTTCAGCCCTACAACTCTCAGGAGATCTCTGCGCTCCTCCAATTCTGACCTCTTGTGCATCCCCCCACCCACCCCCGATTTCCTTCGCTCCACCATAGGCGGCCGTGCCTTCAGCTGCCTGGGCCCTAGGCTCCAGAATTCCCTCCCTAAACCTCTCCGCCTCTCTCTCCTCCTTTAAGACGCTCCTTAAAACATAACATAAGAAATAGGAGCAGAAGTGGGCCATTGGCCCTTCAGGCCTGCTCCGCCATTCAATATCATGGCTGATCTTCTACCTCATCTCCACTTTCCTGCACTATCCCCATATCCCTTGATATTCAAAAATCTATCGATCTCTGTTTTGAATATACCCAATGACTGAGCCTCCACAGCCCTCTGGGGTAGAGAATTCCAAAGATTCACCATCCTCTGTGTGAAGAAATTTCTCCTCATCTCAGTCCTAAATGGTCAACCCCTTATTCTGAGACTGTGACCCCTGGTTCTAGACTCCCCAGCCAGGGGGATACATCCTCCCTGCATCTACCCTGTCAGGCCCTGTAAGAATTTTGTATGTTTCAATAAGATCTACCTCTTTGGCCAAGCACTTGGTCACCTGTCCTAATATCTTTTAATGTGGCTCGGTGTCAAATTTTGTCCGGTACCGGTAACGCTCCTGTGAAACACCTTGGGTCGTTTTACTAGGTTAAAGGTGCTATGTAAATGCAAGTTGTTGTTGAGGCAGCCTGCTCCTGAGCTGAGCGGGCATGAGATGGCAAGCTCCCAGGGCAAACATACGATTGCCTGAATGACACACAGCCGCCCTTGCACAATGCGTTGTGGCAGCTTCTCTGATTTCTACCGAGTCAAACCAAGTTATAAATGGGATAACCATTTCACAATTCAGAAAATCTTAGGAACATAGGAATAGGAGTAGGCCGTTCAGCCCCATGAGCCTGTTCCGCCATCGTGGCTGATCTGTATCTAAATTCCATCTACCCTCCTTGGTTCTGTAACCTTTAATACCCTTGCCTAACTAAAATCTATCAATCTCAGTTATGAAATATTCCACTGACCCCCCCCACCTCGCCACCCCCAGCCTCAACAGTTTTTTAGGGAAGAGAGTTCCAGGTTTCCACTACCCTTTGTGTGAAGAAGTGCTTCCTGACATCACCCCTGAACGGCCTGGCTCTTAATTTTAATGTTATGCCCCTTGTTCTGGACTCCCCCCACCCCACCAGAGGAAATAGTTTCTCTCGATCGACCTTATCAACTCCTTTAATCATTACAGTAGATGATTTAAGTTTAACAAAACGTATGAAATTAACACTGGAAACCTCAATGTAAATTTCTATTTGATAAGTGACCAGGAAGTTATTCACTTAACTGAAGATGCCCAGCTCCCGACTGCTGACTCTCTATAATGCGCTACATTAAAAAGCACAATTTGGTTAAAATGCGAGCTTAATGCAAACCTCAAATCATCCAGTAAACGGGTCAGAACGAGCATTATCTAAAGGCGATACTTGAATATTCAACACCTACAGTATGATTCATTAACAACCTTCTGCTTCAGTTAACGGAAGCATAGTTCATCTATCCGCAGGGCAAGATGATTAAAAGGGTACACAGAGTCAGTGATGGACGATGTGACCTTTTTAATGTCACAAGACACTCGGAATTTATGTTGCAATAAGACAATACACGAGGCCAACCAGATACCAAGTCAAACCCAATCCGTATATAAAAAAATGAACCAAAATAATATTAACAGTGCATCCCTTAATCAATCACATGCAACTGCAAATCTTTAAAAAGAAATTAAACCCATGATTTTCTCTTCGTGGGGAAATCTAGAACTCGGGGGCACAGTTTCAGAATAAAGGGTCGCACTTTTAGAACTGAGATGAGGAGGAATTTCTTCTCAGAGGGTCGTAAATCTGTGGAATTCTCTGCCCCAGAGAGCTGTGGAGGCTGGGTCATTAAATACATTTAAGGTGGAGATAGACAGATTTTTGCAAGATAAGGGAGTGAAGGGTTATGGGGAGCGGGCAGGAAAGTGGCTTTGAGCCCAAGATCAGCCATGATCTTATTGAATGGTGGAGCAGGCTCGAGGGGCCAAGTGGCCTATTCCTGCTCCTATTTCTTATGTTCTTATGTTATGTTCTTAAAGGATTCTAATCTCGTGGGATATCGGAGGCATTTTAAATGATGGGTATACCAGCTATCACACGGAGATCGCAAGAAAAGTATGTATTTAAAGCTTTAAAGTGCTCCAAAACATGAGCGCATAATTTTTAGCTGCTACTCCAGTGGAGTCGAGGGGGGTGCCGCGTTGACGGAGGTACAGGCCGTCAGATGGAATGCTAAATTGAGGCCCCGTCATCCTGATCATAAAAGGGTCCCATGGCACTATCTGAAGAGGAGGGAGTTCTCCCAGTGTCCTGGCCAGCATTCCGCCCTCAACCAACAAAAATAAATTAACTGGTTATTTGTAGTTTGTGGGATCGTGCGGTGTTAAAATGGCTACCACATTTACCTACCTAACCGCAGTCCTGCACTTCAGTGAACCCCACAATGCATTTGGTGACATTTCGGAGAGATGGGAGAATGCACTATATAAATGCTCATCTTTCTTCAAACTTAAAAATCAACACTGCCAATCCTTTAAGATTTTAATTTCAATATTGATTAAAGTTCTAAAGAATGTTGTACCAAAAGTTACATTAAAGCCATTATCAAGACTCTCCACACTAGCTCTTACTTTAATATATTCTTTCCCACAACCTCAAATCTGTTGAGTTCTCTACCTCTCTTTCTCCTATACAGCCTACAGGTTTGTTCAAATCCAAGACTGACGTCACCTAAGCACTGCTCTCCAATCTAACTCTTCCCTCCCACTCTTTTCAATCTTGGTGACCTCCTGCACGAAGGCCTTCGCCCTTCACCGAGGTTTTCCAATACAAAAAAAATAACTGCATCGTACAAAAAAGGATTCTGATGCCTCGCACCTTGCAAAATAGCATCAAGTCGAAGCCCCAGCAGCTACAGGCCCAGGTTTATGTGGATCCGTGTCAAAAATGTTTTTGTCTTGAAATACTCCTGTGAAGCGCCTTGGGATGTTTTACTATGTTAAAGGTGCTGTATAAATACAAGATGTTGTTGTTGTAAGGAATCCAGCTCCCCACACACTCCCAAAAGCCAATCCTGCAGTCACTCCAGAATTAAGATATTTTAGTTCCAGACCAACTTTCATCAAAGTTTGGAATCCAACTTCGAACACTAATATCTTAACCCTGTAGCTCACTTGTTTTTTAATATTAAAGAGACTTGCAAATGCTCAGTTCCTTACCTTCAAAGAGCTGTTTGAACTCCAAAGGTGTCAAAAAAAAGAATAAGCTTAAAGGAGTCCGATTTGAAAGGAATGTCAATTTACAAATTACTCTCTAGCTCTTTTCAAGGGGACATCAGTCCCTATTACTTAAACTATTTTTTTTGCGCCCCTCTATTCCACCTATTTTTCTCCCAACACTTTCTCTATCTCTCCCCCCCACCCCCAAACACCACCCAGTTTCTTGCCCCCATAAGAGCAAATTGAATCACTGCTCCCCATCTTCCCAGGAACTACTTGCTTTCATATAGAATCATTACAGCACAGAAGGCGGCCATTCGGCCCGTCGAGCCCGTGCCGACTCTCTGCAAGAGCATTTCAGCTAGTCCTACTCCCCCGCCCTTTCCCCGTAGCCCTGCAAATTTTTTTCCTTCAGGTACTTATCCAACTCCCTTTTGAAGCATCCGACTTCTCCATAAAGACCAACGGGACTGGAGTGTCAGCTGTGGCTCAGTGGGTAGCACACTCTCCTCGGACTCAGAAGGTTGTGGGTTGTGGCACATAAATCTAGGCCGACACTCCAGTGCAGTACTGAGGGAGCGCCACACTGATGGAGGGGCAGTACTGAGGGAGCGCCGCACTGTCGGAGGGGCAGTACTGAGGGAGCACCGCACTGTCGGAGGGGCAGTACTGAGGGAGCACCGCACTGTCGGAGGGGCAGTACTGAGGGGGCGCCGCACTGTCGGAGGGGCAGTACTGCACTGTCGGAGGTGCCATCTTTCA
Organism: Squalus acanthias; assembly: GCA_030390025.1. Taxonomy (NCBI): domain Eukaryota; kingdom Metazoa; phylum Chordata; class Chondrichthyes; order Squaliformes; family Squalidae; genus Squalus; species Squalus acanthias. Next base: position 58,491,634 of record CM059445.1, read on the forward strand.
GATGAGACGTTAAACAGAGGCCCCGTCTACCCTCTCAGGTGGACGTAAAAGATCCCATGGCACTATTTTGAAGAAGAGCAGGGGAGTTATCCCCGGTGTCCTGGTCAATATTTATCCCTCAATCAACAAAACAAAACAAAAAAAGATTATCTGGTCATTATCACATTGTTGTTTGTGGGAGCTTGCTGTGTGTAAATTGGCTGCCGCGTTTCCCACATTACAACAGTGACTACACTCCAAAAGTACTTCATTGGCTGTAAAGCGCTTTGAGACGTCCTGAGGTCGTGAAAGTCGCTATAGAAATGTAAGTCTTTCTTCTCATGATTCTACAGAAGTGCGCTCATACCAGGGAAACAGATCGGTCACCCAGTTATCCCCTCAACATGGAGCTTGGCGCATAGCATGTTATTGCGTCCAGTGTCTTGAGAGAACAAATACCTCACTTCCAAGAGCAGCTTAGAGAGAGTCAGGTGAGAAGCCAGCCTTTGAGAACTCAAACTCCCAGATACTTTATTTTAATGGAGATTAAGTGAGAAGCCCGAGTGAAGAGACAAAGTGCAGGAAACCATTATGATTAGAAAAAAAAAAGCGTAGGAAAGACAACAGAATCGAATAGTCCTGAGGTGACGCCAAACTTGTAGGAGGAAGGGGAAAAAAAAGAGGTGCAAGAAAAAAATGGGAGAGCGGAAGATGGTGCAATGAGTCCTCGTTTCAAGAGAGCAAGAATGCAGGGTGGAGGAAGAGGATGAGCTTGTAGGAAAGGGTACCTGAAGCTTCGGAGACCAGAGGGCAAAGTTCAGAAGAACAATGACCAGAATAGTACCAGTAAGATAAAGATAAGAAAGGATTCAACAGAGAGAAAGTTGCTAGCTGTTGCCAGAGAGGTCAGTCATTAGAAATGCTTTCTTTCAAATAAGATCCACCATGGCATTCATAGCAACCTGAAATTCTAACAAAGGTTAAATGACCGCTTCCAAAAAACTAACCCATGTTATGTCTTGGGTATTTCAAACAACGTTGCCAAGAGTAATTTTGGTGAATGCATCTCGAAAATGCCACTGTTGAGCGAAATGTAGCTCTCCAAAAGAGTTAAATTCACAAGGCAGCAAGGCTGGCATGTATAGATTATATTTCAGATGGAGCATCTGAACTAGTGTGCTGGGGACAATGAAGGGTAGTGTTTGACTAAAAACGGACACTGAAGTCCAGCATTTTGAACAGATAGTGCCATGAGAGCTCGAGGCAGTCAGACAGCAAAAGGGATGCGAGAAAGATGGAGTACAGGAGAGAGAACTTAGCAAAATTAGTTTCAAGTCAACCGAGGTGATTCACTGGAATGAGGCAACATAACGTGTTCATTATTTTGATATTATTGCACAAAGACAAGTTGTACTGATGGAAGTAAGTGAATCCAAATCATAATTGTTGTTCTTTATGGGAAATAAAGCAGTTTAAATGATTCATATCAATTCCCATCTCACCAACAGCGCTGTGGGATCCTTAACCACAGGATTTTTGTCAACCAATGTTGACGCACTGGATTGGGGCCCCCAAAAAAAGAGTTACCGCCAGCATGGAACACTGACGTTTGGCAAGACGGCAGATGGGACCTCGGTTTAATATCTCATCTGATCGATAGACAGCATCACTTGACAACGTGTGCACTCCCTCAATACTGCACGGAGGGTATCGAGCTGGATTATCTGCGCAAAGCCCGGAATGGGGCTTGAACTCTCAACCTTGCGACTCAGAGGCAGGGTGCTGCCGACCGAGTCGAGCGGACACCGTGTGACCTCAGGATGTGCCCATTTAGACCACTGCCCCGCGGAGAGGATCTCTGAACAGCGGGCCTAAATGGAGCAACATTCTGAGCAGCTAAACACCACAGCCATGCTCCAGACTGCCTGTGAGCACTGCCACAGATATTTCTTTCTACAATTAATAAACCTTGTCGGCGTATTGACAACCTTGCTCGGTGCACATTTCCTGTCAAAATCTTCCATTATAAATGGAAACTGCCCATTAACTTGTCGTTCTGTAATTACACTCTCACCACTGGAGGCACTGCAGCACCACCACGGGCAGGAAGGTGTAATTACCACGTGACGTTTACATGCCGAATTTTCAGTGCAAGTGTGGACGTAGGAAGCTATAATGGCAGAATAAAAATAAGGACAGAATGATATGACTTTAAAATGGCGTCATCCGGGCCCCTCGTCTCATTATCCCTCTCCCGCTAACTCGCATCACCCGAAGACACCCCATTGGTCAATGCCACAGCACCGAACAGGCCATTCGGCCCAACAGGTCCATGTCTGTGTTTACGCTCCACACGAAGCTCCTCCCACCTTACTTCAGCTCAACCCAACAACATATCCTTTTACTCCTTTCTCCTTCACGTACTTAATGTTTGCCCCTCAGCCAACATCACGGGAAAAAATGATCTGGTCATTATCACATGGCTGTTTGTGGGAGCTTGCTGTGCACAAATTGGCCGCTGCATTTCCTACATCAGAGACTACACTTCAAAAAGTGCTTCATTGGCTTTGGGACGTCCTGAGGTCGAGAAAGGCGGATGCATGAACAGAGAGACCTGGGGGTATATGTGCACAAATCGTTGAAGGTGGCAGGGCAGGTTGAGAAAGCAGTTAAAAAAGCATACAGGATCCTGGGCTTCATAAATAGAGGCATAGAGTACAAAAGCAAGGAAGTTATGATGAACCTTTATAAAACACTGCTTCAGCCTCAACTGGAGTATTGTGTCCAATTCTGGACACCGCATTTTAGGAAGGATGTGAAGGCCTTAGAGAGGGTGCAGAAGAGAGTTACAAGAATGGTTCCAGGGATGAGGGACTTCGGTTACATGGATAGACTGGAGAAGTTCAGTTGTTCTTAGAGCAGAGAAGGTTGAGAGGAGATTTGATAGAGGTGATCAAAATCATGAGAGGTCCGGACAGAGTAGATAGAGAGAAACTGTTCCCATTGGTGGAAGGGTCAAGAACCAGAGGACACAGATTTAAGGTGATTGGCAGAAGAACCAAAGGCGACATGAGGAAAAACTTTTTTACGCAGCGAGTGGTTAGGATCTGGAATGCACTGCCTGAAAGGGTGGTGGAGGCAGACTTAATCGCGGCTTTCAAAAGGGAATTGGATAAGTAACTGAAGAAAAAAAAATTGCAGGGCTACGGGGAAGGGGCGGGGGAGTGGGACTAGCTGAAGTGCTCTTGCAGAGAGCCGGCACGGGCTCGACGGGCCGAATGGCCTCCTTCTGTGCTGTAACCATTCTATGATTCTAAGGCGCTGTAGAGATGCAAATTCTGTCTTTTTGAAAACAAATACATTTGGCTGCATAGAAAAATAAAACGTAGAAAAACAGTTTGCAACCGGGTTTATTTGTTACAAGTTTAACAAAAAAAAAATATTAACCGCACGAGCTGGTTGCCAACTTTATATTAAAAAAATCAAAACTGTTTTGTTTACAGCACAGGAAACCTGCTCCCTCCTTCCCCCAGACGATGACAAATTTGGCGCAAGACTCACTGTACATACTGTACCCACAGGGTTGGCTCCAAGCCCAGGCTGGCGCAGCGCCAGCTCCACAACAACAACGTCGTCAGCCAGCACAAGCCACAGGGAAGGGAGGAGGGAGGGGGGGGGGGAGCTGAAATAGACACCGCAACGCACACAGCATACCGCAGCTCGCTTTTTCTCCCCTTTTTAAAATTGCACAAATTCTTTCGAGAGAAAAAGAGCGCGCGAGATTACGTGATCTACGGTTACCTGAATGTGAAAGCAGATGCATCCTTAGCCGTAAGCTATCCAGGAATCGTTTACCACACAGTTCGCACCCATAGGTCTTCATTCCACTGTGCAGCTTCCTACAGTAAAACAAGGTGGTGGGGGAAAGAGAAAATAAAAGAGCATCAATAAAATACTGTAGGAATGTGCAACTTAAATCATCAGCCATTGTGTCTCCACTTCATTAATATCTCTTCAGGCACCTGCAGCAGCTGTTCCCAAGCTCTGCTGTTGTGTGTATTTGCTTACATCACAGAATATAGTTGCTAGGCATTTTCGATACACTATCGGGGGAAAATATAAAAGACACGCGTCAACCAACATGCTTGAATGTTGAGCGACACTCGTGATTAATCACCTGAAATGGCTCCCAGCAACATTGGCCGGCCTGTAAACACAAGTACCTCACTCCCCCCCACCCTATAAAGTGCCTTCAAGTGTGCACAAGCCCTGACTGAAAGGGACGGAAATCTAGACTTGGGTGGCTGGGTGCTTTTTTCAGGCAGTTTAAATTTGCACGGAAGAGTAAAATCTGCACTCTCAGGAAGGGGAGCTGCAGGCCTTACCGTCATCATCCACGTCGGAGAACAGGTATACAAAAAAAAAAATGGAATTTGGGCGAGAAGGCGCCCAAATCAAATGGAGGCAAGTGATGGGGGACCAACATCTGGGAGTCACTCACAATGCTGCAGCTTTGTACAGGAAACTTTCGTTTATCTGGCATCGACGGGACCGGCGTGGTGCCGGTTTATCGAAAGTACCGGATAACAGAGAGTTATATCTACCGAGGCTATTTTTAACAAAGAGACTCCAAGCAGCACGGGAGAATCTATTCAAGCTACTGCAATGTTTCGGACTTGCGACAGCGCCAGGAGGCCGAGTAGTGGCACTTTTGAAAAGTACCCCTACTGACTAAATCGGCGTTCGCGGACTCGGGATCGGCAACATTGCCGGTTATTTGAGAGTATTTTTCGGAGCACTCGGCGTTCGCGGAGACTCGACTGCGACTCGGCAACATTGCCGGTTATTTGAGAGGCGTTTTCGGAGGATGATTTTTGCCGGTTAAGCGAGAATTCCGGATATTTGGGTGCCGGATAAACGAAAGTTTCCTGTACCACCAGCTGCACGAGCACAATCAAAAGGGAAGCAACGATTAAAAAGTTCACAGGTAGACTTTGTGACCTGTGAGCATTAAAAAAGCGAGGATAGAAAGAGAAAGAGAGGGGGGGGAGAAAGAGAAAGAGGGGGGGGGAGAAAGAGAAAGAGGGGGGGGAGAAAGAGAAAGAGAGGGGGGGAGAAAGAGAAAGAGAGGGGGGGAGAAAGAGAAAGTGAGGGGGGGAAAGAAAGAGAAAGTGAGGGGGGGAAAGTGAAAGTGAGGGGGGAGAAAGAGAAAGTATGGGGGGGAGAAAGAGAAAGTATGGGGGGGGAGAAAGAGAAGTATGGGGGGGGGAGAAAGAGAAAGTATGGGGGGGGGGAGAAAGAGAACGTGAGGGGGGGGAGAAAGAGAACGTGAGGGGGGGAGAAAGAGACGTGAGGGGGGGAGAAAGAGAACGTGAGGGGGGGAGAAAGAGAACGTGAGGGGGGGAGAAAGAGAAACGGGAGGGGGGGAGAAAGAGAACGTGAGGGGGGGGAGAAAGAGAACGTGGAGGGGGGGAGAAAGAGAGACGTGAGGATTGGGGGGGAGAAAGAGAACGTGAGGGGGGGAGAAAGAGAACGTGAGGGGGGGAGAAAGAGAACGTGAGGGGGGGAGAAAGAGAACGTGAGGGGGGGGAGAAAGAGAACGTGAGGGGGGGAGAAAGAGAACGTGAGGGGGGGAGAAAGAGAACGTGAGGGGGGGGAAAGATAACGGAGGGGGCGAGAAGAGAACGTGAGGGGGGGAGAAAGAGAACGTGAGGGGGGGAGAAAGAGAACGTGAGGGGGGGAGAAGAGAAAGTGAGGGGGGGAGAAAGAGAAAGTGAGGGGGGGGAGAAAGAGAAAGTGAGGGGGGGGGAGAAAGAGAAAGTGAGGGGGGGAGAAAGAGAAAGTGAGGGGGGGAGAAAGAGAAAGTGAGGGGGGGAGAAAGAGAAAGTGAGGGGGGGAGAAAGAGAAAGTGAGGGGGGGAGAAAGAGAACGTGAGGGGGGGAGAAAGAGAACGTGAGGGGGGGAGAAAGAGAACGTGAGGGGGGAGAAAGAGAACGTGAGGGGGGAGAAAGAGAACGTGAGGGGGGGAGAAAGAGAAAGTGAGGGGGGGAGAAAGAGAAAGTGAGGGGGGGAGAAAGAGAAAGTGAGGGGGGAGAGAAAGAGAAAGTGAGGGGGGGAGAAAGAGAAAGTGAGGGGGGGAGAAAGAGAAAGTGAGGGGGGAGAAAGAGAAAGTGAGGGGGGGAGAAAGAGAAGTGAGGGGGGGAAGAGAAAGTGAGGGGGGGAGAAAGAGAAAGTGAGGGGGGAGAAAGAGAAAAAGAGAAGGGGAGAAAAATGAGGGAGAGAAAGAAAAAGGATAACATTAAAGAAACTTCCATTTATGTAGCACCATTCATGTCCTCAGTGCATCCCAGAAGGCTTACCAGCCAAATGAAGTGCTTTTAAATGCAGCCACTGTTGTAACAGACAAACTCTGCGGCCACTCATGCAGAGAAAGGTCCCACAAACCACAATGAGATAAATGACCAAATTAATCAGCTTTAGCGGCGCTGGCTGGGACTCTTCATATACAACCTTCGCAGAGAGCGGCCAGCGGACAGTCCGACTGGCTCCTTTCTAACAAATTTAACTGGTATTGTGATACTGGTGCATTGAGGACCCGAGCTACGGATTTTGCTTCACCTGGTCAGACAGCAATGCAGAGGCCAGCAGTATCACTCCCATCCAGCATCGCTGCACAGCTCTATTCAGATCCTGGCCTCAAACTGGGCTTTATTGGTTGAAGGTTTGACTCTAGCTGTTCCGACCTCGCTCTATTAACCAAAACACTCGTGTGTTACAGAACCGCCATATTTAAGTGCAGAAAATGCTGGAAATAAACCAACAGGTTCACCAGCATCTGTGAATAGATAAGACTTGTGGGGAAGAGCAAAACTAGAGGACATCAATATAAGATAGTCACCAAGAAATCCAACAGGGAATTCAGAAGGAACTTCTTTACCCAGAGAGTGGAACTCGCTACCACAGGGAGTGGTTGAAGCGAATAGTATAGATGCATTTAAGGGGAGGCTAGACAAGCATATGAGGGAGAAGGGAATAGAGGGTTACGCTGATAGAGTTAGATGAGGAAAGATGGGAGGAGGAATTCGCTGCCGACGGAAGTGGTGGAAGCGGAGACACTCAATGTTTTCAAGGGGAGACTCGATAGGCACTTGAGGGAAATAAACTTGCAGGGCTATGGGGATAGAGCGGGGGAATGGGACTGACTGGATTGCTCTACAGGGAGCCAGCACGGACTCGATGGGTCGAATGGCCTCCTTCTGTGCCATATGACTATGTTCAAATAGTGTTGGCAACCCTAATGCCCATTCACATGAATGCTGACCGACCTGCTGTACATTCCCAAAACAACAACAAATTGCAAATGCAAGACCCCAACCTTAGGTCAACATGGTGCAGAACCAAACGTGTCCCTCCCCCACCCTATTCTTCATACACTTGTCAAATGGTAAAAACTTCTAAACCACACCAACTGCCTCTTGAGAAAGACATTGCAACACGTACCAAAATTTGAAAGATTGCGAAAAGACCACAAGAGCAATGAGGCCACAGAAAACCAACCGCACTGCATTGCAATCGGCTGCTTGATGCTAGTACCAGGCAAGACAGCTCACTGTAATCTTGTCCCTCAGGGGAAGGGTGCGAAGGAGGAGTAAAGTCTCCCACCCCCCACTCAGCTTTCTGATTTCCATAGTTTGGTCACTTGGGTGCTTATATCCAAAACACGTTTGTAACCCAGGGCTATCTGAAAATGTTTTACAAGTGAAATCATTAGTTGGTCACGTGAGAGAAGGTGTTAGAGAGACACAATTTAAAAAAAATCTCACTGCTGTCACAGAATCTAAATGGCCATCGTCTCAGCAAATTCAGAGCTTGGATGTATAAATCTGAAGATTGGAGTTTAGTTTGTCTTCACTTTGAATGGCTGCTGGCTCGATTATAAATTCAAATTAGTTCCCCCCCACCCCCAAACACCTCAAGATGCCAAATCATGCTGGGTGTGCTATGTCCAACTCTGGACGACCATCAGATACCTCGTCCAATCTGCCACTCTTCAAGCGTGAGGTCTGGGCAGTAAGTGTTGGTAGACCATTCAACCATGAGAGAAATCACAAGTGATCCTGATCTCATCTGATGCACACACTGTTCAGCTGGTTGGGAGGGAGGGAGGGGGGGCGGCACAGTGGGGGTCTGGGGGGAAATCACTGGATGGCAGGTGGGAAAGAGAACCCTGACAGGATTCCCCCTCCCTCACCAAGGAGGGAGTGAAGACCAACTGTATCAGGGACTGAACCTGATACAATAGACAGCAGCAAACAATAGACAGCAGCAAACACCAAATGAGCCACCAGGAGAAACAGATTAATGGATCCTTAATCTTCACATATGGTTATTTGATGCCCCACCCTGTTATTTTAGACAATACAACAACTTGCATTTATATCACACCTTTAACATAGTAAAACGTCCCAAGGTGCTTCACAGGTGCGATTATCAAACAAAATTTGACAGCAAGCCACATAAGACAATATTAGGACAGATGATCAAAAGCTTGGTCATAGACGCAGGTTTTAAGGAGAGACTTAAAGGAGGAGAGGTTTAGGAAGGTAAGTCCAGAGCTTCGGGCCCAGGCAGCTGAAGGCACTGTCACTAATGTTGGAGCAATTAAAATCGGGGATGAGCATGAGGCCAGAACTGGAGGAGCGCAGAGACGCGGAGGGCTGTCGGGCTTGAGGTTAGAGGGTGCGAGGCCCTTAATGTTGTACCAATAGACTCAGTGGCGCAAACTCTGTGGATTTGCCCACCTGGGGGGGGAACGACGGGGGTCGAACTCAAAGATTTGTCTGCCTTGGCAGGAATGGGACCGAGCTGGGAACGGGGCAATGCCGACTGGCCCAGTGCAAAGTCGGGAGTCGGAAACAGCACAGACTCACCGGCCAAACCTGCAGCCCAAGACAGAGGTTCCTGGGAGCGAAATGGAGGTGGCCCTCAAACGCTACATTGGACAACCTCAATGATTTGGGGGGTGTGGGGGGGTGTAGAAAGGGGTCATGACCTCCCCTGACCCCTTCCAATTAACTCACTTCTAGTGTGAAACCCTTCATTGATCCTCTCAAATTGCTGCCACTGTTATCACCATCAGTGACAGACCTGCACCCGCCAGTATTGCAACCTAGTGAGACACAACTCCAAGTCCTCTCTCCAGCCACGTGCCAAGTTTGTAAAACAAAATCTATAATTGCTCCTTGGCTTGATGTTCATAGCTCGAGTGGGCACAGTATTATAATTTCACACACCCATCACTCTACTTTACAGCAATCCTCCTTACGATAACATAGTGTAATAAGATATTTCAGGAGGAGCTAATTTAACACGCATCTACCTGAGCCATCCAAACTAGAAGGTCACAGGTCCGATTCCCAGTGTGATTGGCTAATCTTAGCCGGGGAGGCAATGAGGACGTGCAATTGATGTATTTAAGGAGAAGCTAGATAAGTACATGAGGGTGAAATGAATATTTAATAGGGTGACATGAAGAGGGTTGGGAGGAGGCTGGTGTGGAGCATAAACACCGGCGTAGACCCATTGGGCCGAATGGCCTGTTTCTGGGCTGTAGACTCAATTTAATTCTATGCAAATAGTCTCAGTTACCCTGGGTTTAAAAAGCGAGGGGGGGGGGGGGGAAAGAGAGAGAGAGAGAGAGAGAGAGAGAGAGAGAGAGAGAGAGAGAGAGAGAAAACCCAAATCAGCCATTCCTGATCGCTATCCAAATAACCCCATGCCAGAAAGAGCGAACTTGTGTGGATGGTGAGTGAGGACAAGATCGGACTGGACTCAGTCGAACAGCCGGTCAGTAGATGAAGTTCACAGACGAAGAATTATCAAGCCTGGGTGAGACAACCGGAGGCGATGGAACCCATGTTCCACCTCCAGCATCAATTAGCATGTTGGGAGAGAAAGGGGGAAAAACCCTCTCACAAAATGGACGCAGTGCAACCACATCCAGAACACGCACGCATCAGGCCTCACGTGGAGGACCAGTGTTACTCTCGAGCATGTTCAGAAACTTTAAAAAGAGGAAGCGTTATTCTACTGATTGCTCACATAAAATTGTAAAAAGCCTTTGGAGGGGCAAGAACGAAAGGGAAACTGCTCGTTCAAAATGGAGGAGTTGTTTTGCTCAGAGATTCCCCCTCTTCTCTCACTCCCCTCCGGGTACGACATCTTCGGATGTGAACGGGAATGGGTGGCTACACTGCCATTCACAATTTTACTACAAAAGGCCTTTTATGTCATCAAATATTGGGATGAGTTCTAGAGAAAGTATCCGCTCACAAATTTGTCTTTAACAAGCTGTTTTACAGCGGAGAACACAGCAATAGAGAACAACCGAGGTTATGGTTAGCCTGCAGCCTTCTCCTTTATTACATGCAGCATTGTGTGGTGATTCAGCGGAATACGCCGCCTCCTTAAACACTGTTCCAGTCGCCTCAGCGCCTTTGGACGAAGGAGATGTTTAAAGAAGATCACCCCGGGTTGCTGCTCCTGGCCTCTAGGCTGGCACGCCAAGAATGGCCACTCGAAGGTGGTGCGGGAAGGTTGCAGTCACCCGTGGAAGCAAACCCCTGTCGGAGTCGGCGCCTTCAGGAGAGGAGGGGTGAAAACTGGAAACACCGCACCCATCACAGCAATGCTGGTAAAGGGCGGACAGGCAAGGCCCTGCTACACTACACCCCCCCCGAGAGGCAGGACCCCGGGCCTCGCTGATCAACATCACAAAACAGATTATCTGGTCATTATCACATTGCTGTTTGTGGGAGCTTGCTGTGTGCAAATTGGCTGCCGCATTTCCTACATTACAACAGTGACTACACTTCAAAAAAAGTACTTCATTGGCTGTAAAGCGCTTTGGGACGTCCTGAGGTCCTGAAAGACGCTGTAGAAATGCAAGTCTTTCTTTCATTTTCACATTGGTCGGGCCCGCCTCATAACAACAACAACTTGTATTTCTATAGCGCCTTTCGCGTAGTAAGACATCCCAAGGTGCTTCACAGGAGTATTAAAAGAAAAAAAAATTGACACCGAGCTACACGAGGAGAAACTAGGGCAAAAGAGGTAGGTTTTAAGGAGCATCTTAAAGGAGGAAAGAGAGGTAGCGAGGCAGAGAGGTTTAGGCAGGGAATTCCAGAGCTTAGGGCCTAGACAACAGAAGGCACGGCCACCAATGGTTGAGCGATAATAATCACGAATGCTCAAGAGGGCAGAATTAGAGGAGCGCAGATATCTCGGGGGGGTTGTGGGGCTGGAGGAGATTACAGAGATAGGGAGGGGCGAGGCCATGGAGGGATTTGAAAACAAGGATGAGAATTTTGAAATCGAGGCGCTGCTTAACCGGGAGCCAATGTAGGTCAGCGAGCACAGGGGAGATGGGTGAACGGGACTTGGTGCGAGTTAGGACACAGGCAGCCGAGTTTTGGATGACCTCAAGTTTACGTAGGGTGGAATGTGGGAGGCCGGCCAGGAGTGTGTTGGAATAGTCAAGTCTAGAGGTAACAAAGGCATGGATGAGGGTTTCAGCAGCGGACAACATGACGACAAGATTTGTAAAACGCACAAGGGAACGAGGGAAGCCATTCTGCAAAATGAGTTCGGGTGGGGGAAAAAGAGGAATAAAAAGGTAATAATTTGTGCAAATTATTTCATTACCATGAGCAATTATGTTGGCCATCATGGAGAAATAGATTTTCAGTGTATTTATAGAAATCTATGAGCCAATCCAGGTGCAGCTCCGCCTATTCCATTAAAATAAAAAGGTCAAATTAAGTAACAACATTTTGTTCTCAACATTGTAATTTGCTTCTATGTGGACAACGAACAATCTACCACTGGGATTTCATGAGCTGTATGGTTCCCATTTGTAGTTGTCTGCTGGGGCTTTGTAATTCATGTCCTGGAACACTGTGTACGCTGGTTCAATGTAAAAATATTGAGTGAATACAAATTATGAATGCATTCCAAGTAATTCAATTCCAACCCAAATTGGAGTTTGTGCAAGAAAATGAACTCATTTCAGATGTGCCTGGAAATGTGGTAAATCCATAACTCCCAACTCCTTAAAAATCGGGACATCTAGTTACACGAGCATAATTATCAAGGTTGGTTGCAACGACCATATCTCACATTACCACCCGCCTCTCACAAGCCTGCTGAACCCAAGGGTTGACAGAATCCCCTCCAAGCCGTGGCTCAGTGAGTAGCACTCTCGCCTCCGAGTCAGAAGGCTGTAGAGGTTCGAATCTCACTCCAGAGACCCGACGACAAAAATCTAGGCCGACACTCCAGTGCCAGTACTGAGCGAGCGCTGCACTGACGGAGGTGCCCGTCTTTCGGATGAGAAGTTAAACCGAGGCACCTCACACAACCCTGCTGAAACAAGATTTGACAGAACCCCCCCCCCCCCGCCCCGCCCCCTTATCTGACTGTAAAGCGCTTTGGGACATGCCAAGATCTTGAAAAGGCACTGAACAAGTAAATGTGGGAGAGTGGAACATGGGAGAAACTGTTTCCACTGGGAGGAGGGTTGGTAGCCAGAGGACACAGATTTACAGCAATTGGCCCAAAAAAATTTTAGGTACAAATTACGCTGATCTGGAATGCACTGCCTTAAAAAGGGTGGCGGAAGCAGATTGAATAGCGAACTTTCAAAAGACAATTGGATAAGTACTTGAAGGGGAAAATATTGCAGGGACTACGGGTGAAGAGCAAGGGAGTAGGACTAATTGGAGAGCTCTTTCAAAGTGCCGGCACAGGCACCATGGGCCGAGTGGCCTCTTTCTGTGCGGTCTGATCCTACGAAGCTCGCTCCCCCCCCTGACCCAAGCCGCAACACAAAAGCAGGTTGGAACTGCACTCCTGGCTATTTCTCACAGTTCCAAGTCTACGTATTACGAAAACTTCACACACCCATCACTACGCCTTACTAACTCATTTAAGTTGAAACAAAAAAAGTCTCAAGAAAATATTGCCAGTGAAAGAGAGCTGAGAACACAGAACAATGGGTTACTGGCACTTCAACCATCCTTGGAAATAGCAAAATCAATACCATATTGACGGGGTTATTTCATTTTAATTGATTAGACAACCGCAGGGGATCGATGCAGGTCAGGATACGGAATGCGGCTGTAGTTGTAATTACAGTTGTTAATTGTGTCGTCTGGTCAGTTTCTTGTTCTCACCCCTCAAATGCACATTCCACATTTAGCCTCTCTCTCTCTCTCCCATTGCAAACACTCACCAATGTATGACATCTCGTATCCAAACGGCCACCATGCGTGGCTTACAGATTTCTCGATTGGAGGAAACTTCAAATATTACACTGGATTTCAAGCACAGAAACAGGCCATTTGGCCCAACTGGTCTGTGCCGGTGTTTCTGCTCCACATGAGCTGCCTCCTCACCCTACTTCATCTCACCCTAACAACATATCCGTCTATTCCTTTCTCCCTCATGCGTTTATCTAGCTTCCCCTTAAATGTATCTCTGCTATTCGCCTCAACCACTCCCTGTGGTAGCGAGTTCCACATTCTCACCACTCTTGGGTAAAGAAGTTTCTGCTGAATTCCCTATCTTATATTTATGGCCCCTAGTTTTGGTCGCCCCCACAAGTGAGAACATCTTCTCTACGTCTATTCTACAAGTTAACTCACCAGGGAGGTCTATTCAGTATCGGCAGTGAGTAATTAAACAGAGCGAGCCAGAACGAATGGAAGAACTCACATTTCTATAGCGCCTTTTCCACCCTCTGGACATCCCAAGGTGCTTTACGGGGAAAAAATTATTTTTGAAGTGTAGCCACTGTAGGCAAGCATGGCAGCCAATTTGTGCACAGCAAGATCCCACAAACAGCGACGAGATGCATGTTTTTGGTGGTGTTGGTTGAGGGAGGAATGTTGGCCAAGAGACCGGGAGAACGCGCCTGCAAAAAAAAGTGTCGAGATCTTTTACTCCGATCTGAACAGGCAGACAGGAGACCCCGCCAACAACACAGCGCTCCCTCAGTCCTGCACGCAAGTGTCGGCCTCGATACCGGCTCAAATCCCGGAGTGTGGCTTTGAACCTTCTGACTCAAAATGCAAGAGCTCTAACACAGAGCCAAGCTGAGACTCGCTGCCGCCCAGACCGGAACGGTCGCAGGGTCCACCTTGAGCGAGTTTGCTGGTCTCACCCAGGCAGACGTGGGGTCGCTATGAATGGCTTCGCATCCCTGAGCTAAGGAACTGTGCCGGGGGTGGCGTGGAGTGGGTGGGGGGGGGGGGGGGGGGAATTCAGCCATGACCCTCCCGATCATTCATTCCTGCTGAAAAGTGCGCAAGTGTGGACAGCAGCTGGGGACCAGATCGGAATTTGCCTGCCGACGCCCAACGTCCAGGCACGTTGCGTGAAGAACGGCCGCTTGGGTGAGGTGCCAGAGGACTCCTGGACCCTGCGGCTTGTACGCAGCACAGATCAGCATCTTTGGGAAAGGAGGAGGTGGGAAGGGGCTGAAAATGGACATTAAAAAAGGTGCATGCACAGCCACTTCTGAAGAGATGAGGAAAAGTTAAAGAAAGTAAAGTGGTGGGGGGGGATCTGGGGAAAGAGGGGGCTAGAACCCAGAACAAAAACCATGTGCGGGAGAAATACATGCTCCTCTCATCCTCACAGAGATTGCACCATAGAAACATAGAAACTAGGAGCAGGAGTAGGCCATTCGGCCCGTCGAGCCTGCTCCACCATTCAATACGATCATGGCTGATCATCCAAATCTAGTACCCTGTCCCTGCTTTCTCACACAGAATCCCCATCGAGCCTGCACCAACACATATCATCCCTCCCTATCCCCGTAACCCCACGTATTTAATTTCCCCTAACATATCCCATCCTATCCCCGTAACCCCACATATTTAATCCCCCCCTAACACTAAGGGTCAATTTATCATAGCCAAATCAACCTAACCCGCACATTTTTGGACTGTGGGAGGAAACCGGAGCACCCGGAGGAAACCCACGCAGACACGGGGAGAATGTGCAAACTCCACACAGACAGTCACCCGAGGCCGGATTCGAACCCGGGTCCCTGGCGCTGTGAGGCACCAGTGCTAACCACTATGCCACCGTGTTGCCCAATGAGTAAATGTACAATGCGCACACAAGTGTGCCTTTAATGAAACCCATAACTGGACATTGGGCTTACCCCAGTGTTATGAAACAAAAAATAAAACTAACAGAAGTGCCCCCTTTTTAAAGAGGGGCATAACCAATTGTAAACTAAAATCATTTTTAAAAAAGCAAAAGGAGACAAATTAAATAAGATCGCCACCTGTGTCCACTATACCCTCCGGTGCCCACCGGCTGAGGAAAACCTCAAGCGTACTGCCAGACACCAAACGTGCGCTCCTTCTCCAGCGTCACCCGGGCACGGACAAGACCGCTGAAGAGAGGCAGGCAGCCAGAGAGTCTCCCCTGCCCCCACCCACCACAGGCCGCATCCAACTTGGGCCTGTGGATGGCCACCATGTCATTGGCGTTTCCCCCGCCCCCCCTTACCGCCGATTGGGTTTAATTCAGAAACACAAAAACGCACAAGGTGCCATTTAGAAAGATAAGCGTTTGCAGCCAGGCATGTGATGGCTGGATTGTTAGCCCCCGATTTAAGCATCACTCCAGGCAGGAAAAGTAACTATAAAGAAAAAGATCATTTATAGATTTTTTTTTTTTTAAAAGACGGTTTTTGGGGGGGGGGGGGGCGGGGAAGAAAGAGAGGGAGGGAAAGGAAGTGTTGAGTGAAGGGCTTTTCCTTAAACAGCCGTGAAAAGGGACAGCCACGGCAGCAGTCTTCACATACTTCAGACCCACGGGGAAAATCTTCCCAAGAAGGGATTGCTCAGAACAAACAAACACAGAATGGAGTCAGGGCCTCTGGCAAGCTGCAAGTAATTAAGTGGGCCTGTAAACAGCTCAGAAGAGCACTTCAAAGGGGCAGCAACTCCTGTAACAGCCTCTCTCTCTCACTCTCTTCCACCAAAGCAGCTCCCAGCCCTCTAAAGCCATGTGTGTTGAGCGGTGTACTGTTCTCATCAGCATGCACATGTCAAAGAAAGCGAGTCAGAACTGGTCATAAAGGTGCCTGTTGGAGCAAGGGAATGGAATGCAACCCCTTTAACTACCCATACCGAGGATGCAATTCCCCCCACAACAGGTTTCCGCTCCCCCCCCTCTTCACCTGAAGGTGCTGATTCACGCTGGGGTACGAGTGGGGTCGCCAACCCTCCAGGATTGGTCCTGGAGTCTCCAGGAATTGAAGATTCCTCTCCAGGACACAGCTGGATCAACACCCGGGAGGAAACTCAAGAAGCATTCAACAAAATTGCACTTTTTTTCCCCCATTTTCTTTGAACACTTTCCATTTATTAGTTATAAAAATATTGGAGATGGGGGAAAAAGGCTGTTTCACAAATAGTCTGATTAATCCAACTGGGCAACAATGAGGCTGCTCCCTTTCCGATTGGCCGTGGGAAGGCAGCGTGCCTGGAGGATGGACCAATGGCGGGAGTGTGGGGGCGGGGTGAGTCGAGGTGGGAGGTCATGTGATGAAACCTCCAGGAATACGCCCAACACGAGTTGGCAACTGAAGTACGAGTGCCGGCAGCTCGCCTCCTCGTACCTTCTCCACTGGCCTACCTTCAATTGTTCAGCTTAGCTTAGGAGGGAAGGAGGGAGGGTCAATAAGCTATTTCACCGTGGAATGCATGCCACCTGAACTCACCAGATGTCCACACATGCTCATTCCCAGCACAGAGCGCAGGCACCAAGGTGAATTGCAGCCCTCTGAGCAGAAACCGTCTGACCTATTTGGTTCAGAACCACATTTAGTGGGCAAAGTTAGCATTTCTTGTATTGCGTAGAGATACTGCAATTCAGGGTGGCTTCAACAGAAATGGGCACAATGATCCTATGGACCCCGTGCATCAATGTAACTGGGGTATAATCTAGATACTCACACCTA
Source organism: Squalus acanthias (assembly GCA_030390025.1). Taxonomy (NCBI): domain Eukaryota; kingdom Metazoa; phylum Chordata; class Chondrichthyes; order Squaliformes; family Squalidae; genus Squalus; species Squalus acanthias. The sequence goes on from CM059445.1 coordinate 58,508,654, forward strand.
CATGGCTTTATGTAACTGACTCAGTGTGTGATCTCAAACCAACTCGTGGAAAAACTGTATGCTCTCTCGCCTCAGAAGTCTTGAGCCTATACCAAGACCCAGCGACGATGAAGAACGTCAATGTATTTCCAAGTCAGGATGGTGTGCAACTTGGAGGGGATGATGATCCCACAACATTGCTACTCTTGTCTTTCTCGTGGGTTTGGGAGGTGCTGTCCAAGTAACCTTGGCGAGTTGCTGCAGTGCATCCTGCACATACTGCAGCCACGGTGCCCCGGTAACAGAAGAGGTGGATATTGAGTCCAGTGGCACCGCTCAGCCCTGGAGAGTCACATTAGTTAACGGAGAAAAACTGGTCGGGTGAGGGTGGGAGGAGGGGGAAAAAGGGAAGAAAATGGAGTTCCTTCCACACTGCTGAAATGTACTTGCATGCTTGGCCAAGCAGTCGCATGGTCTGTGAAGAATATGGTCAGGCTGGGCTTCCTTCAGAGTTTGAGGAGACTTGTGTGGGTGTTTTTAAAGTTGGCTGTGTGGAGGGGGGTTAGGGGTAAGGGGGGGACAGAATGACAAGCACCATTGACCTAGTAAATCTCCCAACATGGTTCACAGTAACGGGAGAGTTGGAGGAGGTGGTTCAAACCATAGTCAAAGAGAGAGGAGGTTTAGGGAGGCAGTTCCAGAGAGTGGCGCCAATCAGCTGTCCCACCAATGGGACAGTCGAAGCCGAGGGATGAACAAGAGGCCAGTGTCAGAAGACCAAAGGGTCAAAGGTTAGGGTGGGGCAAAGCTGTAGAGGGGTTTTGAAAACAAGGACGAAATGGGCAAAGCAGAACCAGCGATGCGAGAGCTAAAGAAACATAATAGCAAAAGTGTCAGCTGTGGCTCAGTGGGTAGCACACTCGCCTCCGAGTCAGAAGGTTGTGGGTTCAAGTCCCACTCCAGGGACTTGAGTGTCAGCCGAGACTTTTGTGCTCCAGCGGAGCGCCGCACTGTCGGAGGGGCAGTACTGAGGGAGCGCTGCACTGTCGGAGGGGCAGTACTGAGGGAGCGCTGCACTGTCGGAGGGGCAGTACTGAGGGAGCGCTGCACTGTCGGAGGGGCAGTACTGAGGGAGCGCTGCACTGTCGGAGGGGTAGTACTGAGGGAGCGCTGCACTGTCGGAGGGGCAGTACTGAGGGAGCGCCGCACTGTCGGAGGGGCAGTACTGAGGGAGCGCCGCACTGTCGGAGGGGCAGTACTGAGGGAGCGCTGTACTGTCGGAGGGGCAGTACTGAGGGAGCGCTGTACTGTCGGAGGGGCAGTACTGAGGGAGTGCTGCACTGTCGGAGGGGCAGTACTGAGGGAGTGCTGTACTGTCGGAGGGGCAGTACTGAGGGAGTGCTGCACTGTCGGAGGGGCAGTACTGAGGGAGTGCTGCACTGTCGGAGGGGCAGTACTGAGGGAGCGCCGCACTGTCGGAGGGTCAGTACTGAGGGAGCGCCGCACTGTCGGAGGGGCAGTGCTGAGGGAGTGCTGTACTGTCGGAGGTGCTGCCTTTCGGATGAGATGTTAAACCGAGGCCCCGTCTGCTCTCTCAGGTGGACGTAAAAGATCCCATGGCACTATTTCGAAGAAGAGCAGGGGAGTTCTCCCCGGTGTCCTGGGGCCAATATTTATCCCTCAATCAACGTAACAAAAAACAGATTATCTGGTCATTATCACATTGCTGTTTGTGGGAGCTTGCTGTGCACAAGTTGGCTGCCGCGTTTTCCTACATTACAACAGTGACTACACTTCAAAAAGTACTTCATTGGCTGTAAAGCGCTTTGAGACGTCCGGTGGTCGAGAAAGGCGCTATAGAAATGTAAGTCTTTCTTTCTTTTACTGGCACCTGGTCACTGACGTTCTGGTAGAATTTCAGCTCATTTGTTTTGAGATTTACAAAGCGATGGGATAGTTTGTTGGGATGAGGTGGAGGGGTAAAGAAGTCCAGAGAGGCCAAAGGGCAAGAATTTTGTTCCGTGGCACAAATGATAATTAACTGCAGTGTAATTAAACATAAGATAACAGATTTGCCAGAGGCAGTTTAAGCTGCAACTCAATTGAGAGGCTTCAAGTACACCAAGAATGATCAACAACATCGGGACAATTTGGAGATTGAATTACAGTCTTAAATTCCCTGATCTGATATTAATTACTTCACAGAATGTACAATAATTTAATAAGATCCTTTCTGCTTGTCTCTCTGTTATACAGGAGAGGAGGGGGTGAAGAGATGGTTTTTTTTGATTGCCCATTAACTTCCAGTCAAATGATTCAGTATACATTAGAATCCATTTCATCAATGCTCCTGTGGCCACGGTTTCTCTCAATATTCCTCTCTGGTTCCTCCTCAGCTACCCTACATATTCTTTCTGCTCCCTCAATCTCACTGTGTTGCAATCAAGACCCACTGCACCAGCTCTTACTCAAACTCATTCTTTGGCAAGATCTCAAAACTGTGGAACTCCTCACTTCCCCTCAGTTTTCCCTCCCTCCGATAATCCGCATCCTTTTAAACCCAACATTAGCATCAACCTCAATCACGACATCCCGATTTACCTGGCGTTTCGCTCCTATTGCTTTCTTTAACCTTGGATCTTCAACCTGCATCCAAGGGCCTTAACTCTACCCCTCGGGTATCTCAATTAAAAAAAACAAGACACAAGATAGCCGACGGGTAGGATGGAGTTACGAGGCAAATGAGGAGTTCAACTAAGCTTATAAGCTGACAGAGTGTAACCTACATACATGGTATATGAACGGTTGAGATTATTTTACCACCTCAGTGGTAGGATTATTCGGTTATTCGGAGTACAGAAGAACACAAGAATTAGGAGCAGGAGTAGGCCATATGGCCCCTCGAGCCTGCTCCGCCATTCAATAAGATCATGGCTGATCTTCGACCTCAACTCCACTTTCCTGCCCAATCTCCATATCCCTTGATTCCCCTAGAGTCCAAAAATCTATCCCAGCCTTGAATATACTCATCGATGCAGCATCCACAGCCCTTTGGGGTAGAGAATGCCAAAGATTCACAACCCCCAGAGGGTTGTGGATACGCAGTTGTTGAGTATATTCAAGACTGAGATCGATAGATTTTTGGGTACTAAGGGAATCAAGGAATATGGTGATAGTGCGGGAAAAGTGGAGTTGATAAAGATGATCAGCCGTGAGCTTATTGAATGGCAGAGCAGGCTCGAGGGGCCGAATGGCCTTCTCCTGCTCCGTTTCTTATGTTCTGTGATCAAAAGCTTGGTCAAGGAGGTAGGTTTTAAGCAGCATCTTTAAAGGAGGAGAGGGGGGCGGAGCGGGTTTAGGGAGCGCCGCAGAAAATAAGTGGGGGGGATGCACAAGAGGCCAGAGTTGGAGGAACGCAGAGTTCTTGGAGGTTAGAGAGGTAGAGGGGTCTGTGAGCAAGCCCCCAGTTCACAACAGAGCAAGAGCGCAAGAGAGAAACTAAAGGAAATGAAACGCATCATCTTAAAAAAGACAACTCTGTTCAGTTCTGCTCTGTGTTTGGAGCTAAAAAGTAGCACAGAGCAAAGCTCAAAGAACAGCAACAAACTGCTTCATGATATACTGACAGCAGGTATAAAACAGAACTGCAGTCGATTCCAATCCCATTCTAACAAAAAAAATTCCCCAAAAATCAAACCTCACACGACTTCTGCATAAAATTTGAAATGTCACAATCAGTAAATTTCAGCAAAACAGAGCTCCTGAAAGCCACAAAATAAATCTCTCAAAGAAAAACTCGCCAATAAACTTAACAGTTTACTGTGTAAAACATTAACTTGTTCTGGAGTGAATTCAAGGCAGTTAACAAAACTCAAAACTCAAATGGATTTGAAGCGATCCGAGATCGCTCCCATATTATTACTTCGCTGGAATGTAGAGATTGGATTGATGCATAGAGTGTTCCTCGCTATCCCTAATTCCCTGTGTAATCCCTCCTTGGGTATTCCACCCCCCGCCCCCCCAAAGTTTTTAACCTCTCCCCATCCTTCATCCTCTCTAGAATTCCCTACCGAACACCATTGTGGGAGCACAAGGACTGCAGCAGTTCGAGGAGGAGTAGACCCACCACCACCACCTTCCCAGGAAAACTAGGGATGGCCAATAAATGCCAGCATTGACCAGATTCCAAGAACAAATAGATTTTAAAAATTCACTATAATTAATCCACAGGACTGGTTGAAAACAGAGGGGGAGAAAAGAGCGAGCGCGAGCCAGAGAGAGCGGGCGCTAGAGAAAAATGGGGAAATAGATAGAGAGAGAAAGAAAGAAAGAGAGAAAGAGAGAGAAAAGAGAGAAGAGAGAGAAAAATGGGCGAGAGAGAAACAGACATTAAAAAATTATGCTGTACAATATTAGAGCGCAGAAGTTTAACACATTTGTATGGAATTCATTGCTCTATCTTCAAGGCTGTTAACTCTTTTAAATAGGTTAAAATAGTGGATAAAAGAACAGCGTGCAAATACGCTAAACGTAATATTCGGACAGTGTGAAATCACAGACAACGAACTCAATCAACCAATAGCTCTGCTGGTCTAAAGGGGTGCGAATTACCCCATGAATGTGGGGACAACATTTTAAGACGCACCATAAAAGGCAACTGTAACAATTACATCATTACTAGCAGATATCCTCTAGCATTGCTCCTGGTAAGGATATAATGTGGGACACAATGTATTATACTGCTGCTAAAGGGCAGCTGTGTCCAAGCTGGCCATTAAAGCCACATTGCTATAAATGGACAAGTCTTGAGGTCTATTAGAGGTTAGTTGCTGTTGGTGAAGGAAGCTGGTAGATTGGCAGCTGTTTGTGAAGATGTTTCTCCTGAAAACCTTTAGATTTATTAGCGATTATCTTATATTTATGGCCCCTAGTTTTGCTCTCCCCCAGAAGTTTTCTCTACATCCACTCTATCAAACCGCTTCATAATTTAAAGACCTCTATTAGGTCATCTCTCAGCCTTCTCTTTTCTGAGAAAAGAGCCTCAGCCTTTTCAGTCTTTCCCGATAGCTCTGGTCTCATCCGTGTAAATCTGAAGGCCACAGGGAGGCCTGTTATAGTCCCCAAGCTATGTTATGAGGACCACTACATTCACGGTCACTAGGCTTGGCGTGTTGACACCATTACACTGTAGCAAACATGCTTCAATGTTGCTCCAATACGTTCCTTGCGCGGGACTCCCAATCCATCACCTCAGATAGCTCCCATCGCTGCCACCATCAGTGACTGACTGGCACCCATTGCTTCTTCACCCTTGTGTTAAGCAGCTCAAATTATTCTCCAAAGGCTTCGCAAGTTTGAATGGACCTAAATCTGGAGTGGAGACGCTGGATAACTGGATACAGGATGAAAATATTACACACCTGCCCTTGCCTCTTAACTGAAATTCCCTGTAACCAAGCAACTTACTCCCCTAATCCCTCCACTCCAATTGGCTTCAGCACCTTCTGGACAAGGGGAGAGGGAAGTCCGCCGGGGTTCTCACTTCCGTGGAGCCTGCTAGAAGGTGCGTCGTAGGCGGAAGTCCAGACATCCCCCCCTTGCCCCAGGTGATGAAATACTCGGCAGCCAAGCTGTCTACCAAGGATACCAACTCAAGGGGTGGGATTGGATGGAGGCTGGCACCCGTGACGCCGCACCTCAGCAAAGAACAGCGCCATCACAGGAGGTGGAGAGAACTGCAGACATGAGGACAGGTCCAACAAAAATACATTTTGCCTCCAGCTCATTGGTTGGGTGTTGAGCTGAGGATGAGGGGGGTGCTTCGTTTACCCAATCACACAGTAGGTGCCCACCTCAGTCAGAAAAATCCTGCAGAAATGCACCATTTCAGGGAAAAAAACACACCTTCCCAGCAGCATTTAGGAGTTAACAAGCTTCTCCAACCAGCAGTCATGTTTGACACCTGCAATAAATTTGAAATTTATGTCTTCAAAACATATGTTTGAACACCTCATTTCTAAATTTAAGAGGCACACGTACTCGTAAATCACAGTTGCATTTCAAACGAAAACGGATTACAGCCTTGTGTTATTGAGCAGTAATAGAGTTGGCCAAATAAATCAGTACTTTTTAAAACCCGCGCCGTCCAATCTGCCAGACATCAATTCCTCCTGGGGACTTGGTGCTTTTCATCCAACAGCCTTCCCTGCTTGTGGGGTGCAGAAATAATAAAAATTAATTCTTCAGTTGACGAGGACGACTTTTGTTTGTTCCCAGCACAGGCCTTCGCTCCGACTAAACATCTGTCCTGGATCGTAAACGAGGGGCAACAGAGAGACAGGCAGCTCTCCGAAGTGCACTTGGGAGAGGCTCATCTCATACGCGAGAGATAGTTTTCTCCCCCTTCCCCCCCCCGCAAAAAAATCCAGGGCCAGGCGGCCTTTCATTTTCCACCATCGTCCCAAATGTTTGCAATTTATTGGGCGCTCTCGAATTCTACAGCTCAAAATGCCCAATCCAGACATAACCCACGCTTATAAGGAGATAATCTACAACTGTAGTGCTGGCTGTTTTCCCCCCCTCCCCCACAGTACAGATGAACATCTCATTATAATTCATTGAAACCCTGGTGATACACTTCCTGCTGTAATTATGGAAATTCATCCCTTAATCAATATACTTCTGCCCCTTTATAATCTAATTACCCTCAGCTTTTCTCCACCTAGACTACATTACAACAGTAACTACACTACAAAAAGTACTTCATTGGCTGTAAAGCACTTTGGGACGTCCTGAGGTCATGAAAGGCGCGATAGAAAAGCAAGACTTTCTTTAAGGGGAGGGGGGGTGGAAATTAGCCAGCGTTGCTGCTCCCGATTGCTATATAGGCTGGGAAATGGATACAAGAACATAAGGAATAGGAGCAGGAGTCGGCCATTCGAGCCTGCTCCGCCATTCAATGAGATCACGGCTGATCTTCTGCCTCAACTCCATTCACCGGCCCTATCGCCATATTCCTTGATGCCCTTATTAATCAGAAATCTATCGACTTCTGTTTCGAATATACCCAATGACTCAGCCTCCACAGCCCTCTGGGGCAGAGAATTCCAAAGATTCACCACCCTCCGTGTGAAGAAATTTCTCCTCATCTGGGGCGGAAACAATGTCCTACAAATCTAAATTGCCAGAACTCCCCCCCCATCCATTGGCCCATGATGACTTTATCAATAGGTTTTCCCTCTGGGAAATTCAGGTGAAGTCCTCTAGTGCAAGACACGACCAAGAGAGAAACAGAAGCTCCATCAGGAAGGAACAAGTGTAAATTAAGAAACTAACTTCTAGCAGTTGGGTAAGATGCTTTGAGGAGTTGGGAAAGAATGGGTTTCAGCGGGAGAACTGTGTAACGAGTCTAAATTACAACAGAGTGAGGTAGCAGGAAAAGGAGGCTCGGCTAAAACGGTTGCCTATAGGGACACCGCTATTCCCGGCCAGAATGGAGATGATTGGGTAATTCCCCCGTCAACCACGCCTGGGGACGACACTGCTGTGGGGGACTGGGATTGATTTTACGCACAGAATTTTGCATCGTGCAACTATCCTCCACACCCTGCATTTTTCTGGAGAAATAATTCGGTTTTTTTTAAAATCGGGAGACTTTGGTCATGAGTTCGGAGACTCCCGTGAATTAAAATCAGAAGTCCCGCCCCTGCCTCCAACTCATTGGCTGAAACAGTGGTGTCAATATTCACTCCGCTTCTTAGAAACCCCCCCCCACCCCCCGACAGGATACAAGGAAACGCACAGGCTCACTTCAAGCCTTTGGTCTCTTCCCCTTTTCACCCTCCATCCCTGGTCCTCCCCACTCTGTCCCTCACAACCCCTCTCATCTTTTGTTATTTTATCAATACAACTCTAGTCAGCGCTGCGCTGAACTTTCCGCTCTGGACCCCATCTGCAGCACGGCATTCAGTTCTGGGCACCACACCGCAGGAAGGATATATTGGCCTTGGAGGGGGTGCAGCGAAGATTCACCAGAATGATACCTGGGCGAAAAAGGTTAAATTAAGGAAGACAGGTTGCACAGACTAGGCTTATACTCCTTTGAATATAGAAGATTAAGAGGTGAGCTAATTGAGGTGGTTCAGATGATTTAAGGGTTTGAGAAGGTAGATAGAAACTATTTCCTCTGGTTGGGGGGTGGGGGCAGGATGGAGTCCAGAACAAGGAGGCATAACCTTAAAATTAGAGCTAGGCGATTCAGAGATGACGTCAGGAAGCACTTCTTCACACAAAGGGTAGTGGAAATCTGGAACTCTCTCCCCCAAAAGCCACCGAGCCTGGGGGTCAATTGCAAAATTTCAAAACTGAGATTGATAGATTTTTGTTAGGCAAGGGTCTTGAGGGTTACAGAACCAAGGTGGGTAGATGGAGCTTAGATATAGTTCACCCATGATCTAATTGAATGGCGGAACATACTCGAGGAGCCGATCGGCCTACTCCTGTTCTTATGTATACACACACACACACACACACACACACGTCACTAAACGTGGATGAATTACTTTACCGTTGTATATACGGCAACAGATACTGCTTGGGTTTAAATCTGTCACTCGTTCCGACTGAGCTTCCTCTCATCGAGAAGGTCAGAACACTGACATGCAAATACAACCATATCCTCTACTGCTTCTGTGTCCATCATTAATTCCATAACCCGACGCCTACAATCCACTGGCAGAAAAAAAACCTCCCCTACACAAACAGTCTGGCTTGTGTTAGCTTAGTGTTGTCCAACAGGTTAGCCAGCAGCCACATGTGGCTAATTGGGAATCCAGATGTGGCTAATGGCATTTCTGATTAGTAATTTTTTTTTTTATAAATGGAGCAATATAGACAACATCGAGATGTCAATACCCGTATTCACATGTGTGTACATGTGAACTTTAACCTTTGCTGGTAATATTGTAAGGCAGAAAGCAGAGCACGCGAGTGTTTGTTGGATCGTTGCGTGCTTCCTTCTTCAGTTACAGAATGGCAGTAGACATTAGTTAAGCAAATATCCATGTGAAGTGCATTTACCTGTATTGTGTTAGTGTAGGCAAGGTGTGTTCTACTAAAATTAGTGCACGTGGCTGAAATGGTGTCACCTGTTGGACAACACTGTTCGATGATCTCAGTCAGGGTAGCATAGGAACAGGGGAAGGCCATTCAGCCCCTTGAGCTTTTTCCGCCATTCCAATTAGACCATGGCTGATCTGTACCTCTACTCTATTTACCCGCCTTTGTTCCATGTCGCTCCATACCCTTAGCTAACAAAAAACGACCTTGATAAATTTCAACTGACCCAGTGTCCAGGGACGCTGCAATCGGTCAGTGTGTCTGAACTAGGGAGAGGCCAGCGCTCCCCTCCTGCTCGTTAACTAGTGCCCCCTGCTGCAGAGTCTGTGGATGTTGGGCGAGAACAGTAAAATGACTTGCATTTATATAGCGCCTTTCATGACCACTGGACGTCCCAAAGCACTTTCCAGCCAACAAGGTACTTTTTGAAGTGTAGTCACTGTTGTAATGTAGGAAACGCGGCAGCCAATTTGCGCACAGCAAGCTCCCACAAACAGCAATGTGATAATGACCAGATAATCTGTTTGTGATGTTGATTGAGGGATCAATATTGGCCAGGATTGGGTTAGACGTCGACTCTCCTCTCTCACACCCTTCCCCGTCCTCACACACGAAGAGTGGCTGCTTTTGTAAACATGGAGCTATCCCAGGCCATATCATCATCTAGGGCTTTATCCACAAGAGGACGTTGCTGCTATCAGTCCGTTAAGGTGCCAGCTGTGGCTCAGTGGGTAGCACTCTCGTCTGAGTCAGAGGTTTGTGTGTTCAAGCCGCTACAGAAAACAAAGCGGATTGATGCTGGGACAGGACTGCAGCGGTTCAAGGCGGCGGCTCACCACCACCTTCTCAAGGGCAACTAGGGATGGGCAATAAATGCTGGCCTTGCCGGTGACGCCCACATCCCATAAATGAATGCAATTGTTCTGAGGAGAGGCTTCAGATAATGGGACTACTTCCAGTGGAAAAACGGTTAAGAGAATTAATTTAAAAAAATTAAAATGATAAAGATTTTGATAGTGAACAGGGGAAGAGAGTTATGATAACCCTCCATCACTGAGCCTATCAATTTAAAATTGGGAGGAGAAATTTCTTTACACCGGTCTGTTGGACCGTGCTTTGTCAGATGGGAGTTATTGAGGCAGAGAATACTGCATCATTTAAGGGAAAATTGGATAAATGTTTGAAGTAGACAAAGATGCATAGCTCCGGGGACAGAGCAGGGCTGTAGGATTAGTTTTTGATAGCACTAGCAAAGACACGACGGGCCGAATGGCCTCCTTCCATGCTGTAAACTGCTATGGTTCCAGAGCTTTGACCGCAAAATCTCGGCTGACACTCCAGTGTAGCACTGAGGGAGCGCTGCACTGTCAGAGGTGCCGTCTTTCGGACGAAACGTTAAACAGTCTGCCTTCTCAGATGGACACAAGAGATCCTATGGCACTGTTCTGAAGAAGAGCAGAAGAATTCTCCTTGGTGTCCTGGGGCCAACATTAATCCCTCAACCAACAACTAAAGCAGATGATCTGGTCCATTTATCTCATTGCTGTTCGTGGGAGCTTGCTGTGCGCAAATTGGCTGCCGCGTTTCCTACATTACAACAGTGACTACACTTCATTGGCTGTGAAGGGCTTCGTGACGTCCAGAGGTTGTGAAAGGCGCTATATAAATGTGAGTTCTTTCTTCCTTTTTTTAAAAAAAAAACAAATTACAGTTCAGGCTCTCATTCAGAGAGGACTATGGAAAACTGAAAAATCACACACAAAAACCCCACAACAGTGAGTTAACACCCCAATAAAACAAAACAGATTGGACCAGGTTCTGATATTCACCATTATTTAAACCCAATTACTTCACTTGTCAAACAGAGATCGCTGACCACTTATTACAAAACATTTTCCACTCACACACTAACTCTGCCATTATCTACAATTCTGACCGACACTTCGAACATTGGAAATCTTTCACGAATGAAAATTGTTCACCAATGTTGCCGTGGCAACCAGCCAGCTTTTTTTCCTTTAGTGTTCATAAATGTTTTTAAAAAGATAAATAAGCAGGTGGGATTGTGTGTGCGATGCTTAAATGCTGCGATCCATAACAATGTCCCATCAACAACAACAAAATCTGGAGGCAGCTCTCTCTCCCCACCCCCCCTCCACCATTCCCCCACCCCACCACCCCCCCTAAATTGAGTGGAACCCAGTGCCTAAACCCCCGTCATTTACTGTCCTCTTGAAGCAAACATGGAAACCTTTTCAGTTTGAAGTTGGATGGGATCAGAGAATCGTCGACCAGAACACGTATCACTGCCTCTTCTGCTAAACCCCCCTGCGGCACTGCGTTTAATATGGAATTCTAGCCACACGCTCACAAACACTGCAAAGCTCGTGCGGAGCATGTACGAGTGCCCCAGTGGCTGCAACTGAAACCCTGGCTCTTTGCAGACTCGCAATAATCTCCTCTTATCTCGTTGATGAAACGTCAACATCAGTAGAAGCCGTTACGATTTCATCATTTTCATATAAAAAAAAATTTTTTTTTTTTTTTTTTTAAAAACACACACCCACACATCACTGGAAAACTGTGCATCTTCCAGGTCTGTGTTCAAGCAGATTTCAAGCTGGCCACACACCGTCTGTTTGCAGGATTCGGAGTCTTTAAGCTGCAGTTAGATTGTGGGTTGAAAAAGCACACACATACACAGAGTGGAAACATTTCCCAACTGACGAGGAGTGCTTTTGTATCTAGCAGTGCTTCCTCGTTCCTGCAAAGCTGCTGAGGCAAGGGGAATCAATTGAAAATTTCAAAACGGAGATTGACAGATATTTGGTTAGGCAAGGGTGGTGAGGGATGTGGAACCAAGGCAGGTAAATGAAGTTATGATACAGATCAGCCATGATCTAATTGAATGGCTGAACAGGCTCGAGGGGCTGAACGGCCTCCTCCTGTTCCTATTTTCCTCAATATCACACGACGTAAACCAGATTAAAGCATCACAATCTCTCGGGTTAGCAACATCAAAAGATACACAACAGAAACCACACAATCAAAATCAACCAACTAAAAAATGATACTGAATGAAGATTTGGTCCCTTGAAGGTCAGAATGCAGAATGAAAGCTTCGGATGTGTAAACGTATCCCGGGAGTGTTGGTCCATGAAATAGAATTTACAGCACAGAAACAGGCCATTCGCCCCAACAGGTTCATGCCAGTGTTTTTGCTCCACACAAGCCTTCTCCCATCCCATCAGCAGATCCATCTATTCCTTCCCTCCCTCACGTGTTTATCTCGCTTCCTCTTAAATGCATCTACACTATTCGCCTCAACTACTCCTTGTGGTAGCGAGTTCCACATTCTCACCACTCTCTGGTGGCTCCTGAATTGCCTTTTGGATTTATTAGTGACTCTCTCTTGGGGCAACACGGTGGCATAGTGGTTAGCACTGTTGCCTCACAGCGCCAGGGACCCGGGTTCGAATCCGGCCTCGGGTGACTGTCTGTGGAGTTTGCACATTCTCCCCGTGTCTGCGTGGGTTTCCTCCGGGTGCTCCGGTTTCCTCCCACAGTCCAAAAATGTGCGGGTTAGGTTGATTTGGCTATGATAAATTGACCCTTAGTGTTAGGGGGATTAAATACGTGGGGTTACGGGGATAGGGTGGGATATGTGTCGGTGCAGGCTCGATGGGCCGAAATGGCCTCTATCTGCACTGTGGGGATTCTGTGATTCTGATTCTGTGATTCTTATATTTATGGCCCCTAGTTCTGGTCTCTTCCCCCACAAGGGGAAACATCTTCTCTACGTCTACCCTATCGAACCCGTGTAAAATTAAATACTTAAACCACGCGTCAGTAGTGGTGCAGGTGTCTGCTTGGGGGTGTTACCAAGTTAGAGGGCGGGAAGATTGTGGAAGTGGTTATAGGCACCAATCAGAGGGAGTTTTGCTCAGACGCAATCTGAATGGAATGCGACTGCCGGAGATGAATGGAAGCCCTTGGTTTGTTTAGTTAGTTACACAGGCAGAGCCTATCCAGAGTGATCTTGTTAACATAAAACATTTATACACGCAGGAATTTAAAAAAAACTACAGCAAACACGGAAGAAATTTTTTTTAAATTTGTTCATGGGATGTGGGCGTCGCTGGCAAGGTCAGCATTTATTGCCCATCCCTAGTTGCCCTTGAGAAGGTGGTGTTGAGCTGCCTTCTTGAACCGCTGCAGTCCGTGTGGTGAAGGTGCTCCCACAATGCAGTTAGGGAGGGAGTTCCAGGATTTTGACCCAGCGATGATGAAGGATCGGTGATATATTTCCAAGTCAGGATGGTGTGTGACTTGGAGGGAAACTTGGAGGTGGTGGTGTTCCCATGCGCCTGCTGCCCTTGTCCTTCTAGGTGGAAGAGGTCGCGGGTTTGGGAGGTGCTGCCGAAGGAGACTTGGCGAGTTGCTGCAGTGCATCTTGTAGATGGTACACACTGCAGCCGGTGGTGGAGAGAGTGAATGTTTAAGGTGGTGGATGGGGTGCCAATCAATGAAAACTAAAAAAGGTGGGAGCGGAAATAGTGTTGCCAACACTCCAGGATTACCCTGGAGTCTCCAGGGATTGAAGATTAATCTCCAGCACACAGCTGCCAGCAACACCCAGCAATATCAGAGGCATTAAACCAAGTACTTTCCCCATTTTCTTTGAACACTTTCATTTATTAGTTACAAAATATTGGAGATGGGGGGGGAAAAAGAAGGTTGTTTCACCAACAAACAAGAATCATCCAATTGGGTAAGAGAGTCCGTCTGCTTTCCGATAGGCCGTGGCGCCGGGAGGATGGACCAATGGCGGGATTGTGGGGGCGGGGCGGTTTAAGGCGGGAGGTCATGTGATGTGATGAAACCTCCAGGAATACACCCAACCAGAGTTGGAGAAAAATCACATGGACTCTGCACATCACATCAAAATTCAAAGGATGGGGCTATGCAGCCCGCTGAGTTCTGGGTAGGACACAGGCCGTTCTGGGACTTGGGCAGAAATCCACTCCAGGGATGAATGCCTCCCTCTCTCTATTGGGTCCTATGTAAACATCAATTTGGACAACCGTAACCCAATATGCAGTGGCGTGTGCCCACAGCTTCAATTGGTCCTTAATTCAGCAATAATCAGCAACCTCACTCCCTACTACTATCAAGTGGCTGCAGCAAGAATGAGACTGAAGCCATCGTCTCCAGCCCCCGCCACAAACACCGCATCCCCGCCACCGATTCCACCCCCCTCCCCCGCCTATCGGCTCAGGCTGAACCTTAATGTTGGCAATCCCAGCATGCCGAGCTTACTCCCCCACCACCATCCCCAGCTCAGCCCATCTGCTGAAACCCTCATCCATGCCACCTCTAGACTCAACTATTCCAATGCTCTCTTGGCCGGCCTTCCATTCTCCACACTGAAAATTCTGCTGCCCATATCCTGTCCTGCAGCAAAGTCCCACTCCCCCCCCTACGCCTCACCTCTTTCTCCTCCTTCAAGCCCACCCCTTTGACCGAGCTTTTAATCAAAACTTTGAGGGAGCTAATAGACAAGATGGAGAAATAATAAAAACACAATATCAGGGTACAAAATATCAAACGAGTAGAGAAATATTCCATTATCGAATGCACTAGGAATCTTGAAAAAACTGATGCTAGTTCCAAAAGTATTTCATTGCTTTAACACACACACACACACACACGGGATCGGAGAAGAGCTTGAACAAAATCAACCACGCAATAGGTCCAAGGAGGCAACCTCCAGCGTGCACCTGGGGTCTAGCAGATAATGAGTTGGCAGCATTCGTGTCAACTCAATTTCCATCCTCATCCGTGTAGATTTCAGCAGACATAACATAACAAAAGGATAATGAATGACAAGTGTCGAGCAAATATGCCCAATCTCACGGGGATTCCTGGCTCGGGCAATTTGCTTTCCGTTTGCCTGCTGAGCATCTTCAATCTTTAAACTAGTGCCATGCACAAACCAGAATACACAAAAGGGCAGAATTATAGAATCACAGAGGGAGGCCATTCGACCCTTTGACAGAGCTCTCCAATTAGTCCCACTCCCCCGCTCTTTCCCCATAGCCCTGTAAATTTTTCCCTTTAAGTATTTATCCAATTCCCTTTTGAAAATTACTATTGAATCTGCCCTCAGGCAGTGCATAAAAATCGCAGTGTAAAAAAAGTTTTTCCTCATCTCCCCTCTGGTTATCGACCCTCCTGCCACTGGAAACAGTTTCTCTTCATTTACTCTATCAAAATCTTTTCATGACTTTAAACCTCGATCAAATCTCCTCTTCGCCTTCTCTGCTCCAAGGAGAATAATCCCAGCTTCTCCAGTCTCTCCACATCACTGAAGTCCCTCATCCCTGGAACCATTCCGGTAAATCTCCTCTGCTCCCTCTCCAAGGCCTTGACATCCTTCCTAAAGTGCGGGGCCCAGAATTGGACACAATACTCCAGCTGAGGCCGAACCAGTGTTTTATAAAAGGTTTAGCATAACTTCCTCGCTTTGGTACCCTATTCCTCTAATAATAAAGCCAAGGATCCCATATGCTTTTTTAAACAGCATTTGCAACTTGCCCTGCCACAGTCAAAGACTTGTGTACAAACACTCAGAGGTCTCTCTGTTCCTGCACCCCCTTTAAAATTGTACCATTTAGTTTAGATCGCCTCACCTCATTCTTCCTACCAAAATGTATCACTTCACACTTCTCGGCGATAAAGTAGGTTAGAGAAGTGGTGAATTATGGAGAATGAACCATAAAATGATGCGAGGCAACGACTTCAATCACAAGGTCCGCTCAGGTGGATGTAGAAGATCCCACGGCACTATTCGGAGAGCAGGGGCGTTCTTCCCGCTGTCCTGGCCAACATTTACCCCTCAACTAACATCACCAAAGCAGATTATCTGGTCATTTATCTCATTTGCTGTTTGCGGGAGCTTGCGGTGTGCAAATTGTCGACATTACAACAGCGGCTGCACTTCAAATAACTTCATTTGGATAGAATAATGGAGGAGACACAGCGAGAGACACCGCATGTGTATCTGTGTAGCAAAGGCCATGGTGGGCCTTGACTGTGGTGTTGTCCATGATTACATAGTCTGACAATTACTCATTAACTGGGCTAACACAGTGCAAGAGACCCATGGAAATACCAGCATCAACATCACAAAAAAAAAACCATTATCTGGTCATTATCACATTGCTGTTTGTGGGAGCTTGCTTTGCGCAAATTGGTTGCTGCGTTTCCTACATTACAACAGTGACTACATTTCAAAAAGCACTTCATTGGCTGTAAAGCGCTTTGGGACATCCTGAAAGGCAAATGCAAGTCTTTCTTTTTTTGGGATCACAGAACTGTGAGGGAGACAGAGACCCCCCCCTCAGGAGCGGAGCAGAAAAAATGGAAAATTAAACCTACACGCACTCCAAGTGTGCACTACTCAATACGGGATGGGGAAATCTTAAAAACCACAGTGCAAACCATATTTTGGTATATGTAAAGAAGATGCATTTGGTTCTGCTGTCCAGACTCAGCATAAAAATACACGGTAACAAACCCTGTAGCTTCTTGAAAAACTATGAATATTAGCAATTATGAAAGAACTATTTTGAAGCACACAGAGTGTTACTGGCTACTGTCTGCTTTGCAACGAGAAAGAAAACGGAACTAAAAGGACTGGCATAATTAGTCTACGAGAGGTTCCATCTGGTGGCATTTCAGAAGCTCAGTATAACAGGAAGGCCCCTTTTGCACAGAAGATGAATTGGTGAGCTGTCCGCAAGAGACAGCCAGGCCAGCAATGTTTCTGTAATGGGACAGTGGATGTGTCTTTGATTAATAGGACTGCGATGTAAAGCTGTTAGATGGCCTTCATCTGGATAGAATGATGAAGCTGACAATCTCTGAAGACTGTCTGGACCAGCAGACTAAGCAGGAGAGAAGAAAGAAAGAAAGAAAGAAAGAAAGAAAGAAAGGAGAGGAGATAGAACGCACGAGAGAGCAAGCGTGCGAGAGGGGGAGTCGGAGAGAGAGCGCGAGAGAGCGCGAGAGAGCGCGAGAGAGCGCGAGAGAGCGCGAGAGAGCGCGAGAGAGAGCGAGAGACAGACAGAAATGAGAAAAAAGGAGAGAAAGAAGAGGAGGAAAGAGAGAAAGTAGAGGGGGAAAGAGGAAATTAGTGAAACGACAAGAATGATGAGAGCCAGAGAAAGAATACAAGAAGAGGAGAAAAGAATGTGAGAATGAGTACAGTCGGCAAATAAGTCGTAAATAAAGACTAAAACCAGACTGAGCTGGGAGAAGTTGAAAGGTGCAATCATGTGAACCTGCTTCTTCCCCCAACAAAATGTTATAGATTCTGGTGTGGAGGACGGCCAGCCCTCACTCCAGCACCTACAGAATAGAAGGGCAGGCAGTTTTAGGCAAAAGAAACTACTTGAAACACAATGGGGGAAGGGAGAGTGGCCGATTACTACCCTGACCGCTTGGCAAAAACCGGGCGGAATGGGCAGTTAAAATGGCCCAGGCTACAAACTGGCCGGAAATGCTGCCAGAATTTTAACCTGCTCCACTGAACAAGGCAGCAAAAGGACACCTGCCCAAAGCCGGCGGGGTCCTTCTTTACACAAGTGTAACTGGCGCCCTGGCTTTCCCCACCAGGCAAAGGCAGCGGAGGAAGAGGAGCCGGGTGGGGGGGGTGGGGGGGGGGGCTTGGAGCCGGAAGAAGCCCAAATGGGCACTCTCCTTGTGGGTCAAGAATACTCCTCCAGGCCCCACATGGAAACCTTGCCAGGGACTCCACCTCACCTCACCTCAGCTTTCCAACCCTCCCGAACGCGAGACCCCCACGACACAGCCCCAGAAGCAGATCCCGCCATTTACCCCGTCCCTTGGCCGCACCCGTTCTGGGTGAAAAGTCGGCCGGTGGGATTTAAATAAAGCCTGAGCGCTCGGGTCCCATTTCTGGAACGGTGGGCGTTAAACTTCCAACTCATAGTTGGAGTAACTCCCAA
The DNA here is from genome assembly GCA_030390025.1 of Squalus acanthias. Lineage (NCBI taxonomy): Eukaryota > Metazoa > Chordata > Chondrichthyes > Squaliformes > Squalidae > Squalus > Squalus acanthias. The sequence goes on from CM059445.1 coordinate 58,526,782, forward strand.
AACTTCACTACTTCAAAAAATTAAATCCCTTTCCCAACTGAAAAGCCTGTCGTTCACAAAGTCTGAAGGTCAGTCAGTCGCCGAGTGGTACCAGGGACACACACACTCCACACACCCAGGTACAGATTTAGATAAGCACATCCAACATGCTCTTTTTTTTTTTGAAAAAATAAAATGAATCTTCAAAAACTTTAAACCCCTGGATAAGATTAAAAAATGAAATTCTCTGAGGGAAATCCCTCTTGCCGGATGACTTTCCTCCAGGTTTTCATGTTTTATGCACCCGCCCAGCATTAAAATCGGGGCCGTCTGTTTTGATGGGTCAATCCAATATCACATCAACAGCAACTCTTGTTAAAGTAAATACGACTTTCAGAACTCGCCACCGACACCACAGTCTTGTATAACAAGAGCACCAACCACAAGCTTTTCAAAACCTCAGTTTTTTAATTAATTTAAAAGGAACTAAACCACAGCATCTTGGTTTGCCTTTTTTTTTGAGAGGCGGAGGGGGAACACAACACACAATAATGTGGGTTTGTTCGCTTGACATTGCACGTGCGGTCATCACTGCCGTTAAAAACTTAAACCCAAACTGGGTCAGGCAGGCGTTGCCCTACTTCAGGACTTCGCCACAAGAACCAAACTGTCCTGGATTTTTAAAAAAAAACAAACAAACGCTCAGCAGGTCAACAGTCAAGTTTCCAATAGGAATATTCATCTTAATTTTTCTTCCACTCACCTATGCTCTGTGCTCGCTGGCCCACATTGGCTCCAAATTCTCATCCTTGTGTTCAAAGCCCTCCATGACCTCTCCCCCTCCCTATCTCTGCAACCCCCTCCCTATCTCTGCAACCTCCTCCAGCCCGACAACCCTTCGAGATCTCTGCGTTCCTCCAATTCTAGCCTTTTGAGCATCACGACTTCCTTTGCTCAACCACTGGCAGCCATACCTTCAGCTGCCTAGGCTCCAAGTTCTGGAATTCCCTCCCTAAACCTCTCCGCCTCTCTCTCTCTCCTCCTTTAAGACGCTCCTCAAAACCTACCTCTTTGACCAAGCTTTTGGTCACCTGTCCTAATATCTCCTTATGGGGCTCGGTGTCAAATTTTGTTCGATAACGCTCCTGTGAGGCACCTTGGGATGTTTTACTACGTTAAAGGCGTTATATAAATGCAAGTTGTTTTATATCTTATATGCATAATTGTTACCAGGCTTAATTAGTGTATTGATTGCAACACATTATAGCCAAAAAAAACGAGCACAATTTGAGATGGTGCCAATGCGCTTTGTGCGAGATATTCCGATGCACCATTTAGCTGACAGGACTCGGTGATAGCTGCAGGGAGAGATCCAGCCAGGCAATACCCCACACAGTTCCCACTGCCTGGCTCATATCCAGTGGGAACACCCGAGAGCGTGCCCTGCGCATGTGGGGTTATGCACTCAGTCGGACCAATTATTTTTTTGACGTTTATCGAGAGTACAGGTGGCATTGCCTGCATTACATTCCAGTTAATTGCCAAGGATTCTTCGACAGCAACTCCCAAACACTCGACCTCTACCACCTAGATGGACAAGGGCAGCAGGCGCATGGGATCACCACCACCTCCAAGTTCACACACCATCCTGACTTGGAAATATATCGCCGTTCATCGTCGCTGGGTCAAAATCCTGGAACTCCCTCCCTAACAGCACTGTGGGAGTACCTTCACCACACTGGACTGCAGCGGTTCAAGAAGGCGGCTCACCACCACCTTCTCAAGGACAATTAGGGATGGCCAATAAATGCTGGCCATGCCAGCAACACCCACATCCCATGAACGAATTAAAAAGAGTCTAGGAGTCCAAGGGAGTCTTCTCTCACCTGTTTCCCCCCCCCACCCCCAACCCTGCCCAGGCACTTCCCATTGAGGGGACACTAAAAGCCATGTCCAACTGAAGTAGTGAGAGTCTACTGCTACATTCAAAAGCATCGGCCACCAATGGAGGTCCAGCAGCAGCAAGCGAGTCTGCTGAGGGACGCAAGTGAAGGGGAGGTGGGCAGAAAATGGCCTTTAGACAGAGGGACCTTGGCGTGCAGGTCCACAGATCCCTGAAGGTAGCAGGACAGGTAGATAAGGTGGTTCAGGCGGCATACGGGATACTTGCCTTTATTAGCCAAGGCACAGAATAAGAGCAGGGAGGTTATGCTTGAACTGTATAAAACACTAGTTAGGCCGCAGCTAGAATACTGCATGCAGTTCTGGTCACCACATTACAGGAAGAATGTGATTGCACTAGAGAGGGTGCAGAGGAGATTTACGAGGATGTTGCCTGGGCTGGGGAATTTTAGCTATGAGGAAAGATTGGATAGGCTGGGGTTGTTTTCTTTGGAACAGAGGAGGCTGAGGGGAGACCTAATTGAAGTGCTAAAATTATGAGGGGCCCAGATAGAGTGGATAGGAAGGACCTATTTCCCTTAGCAGAGGGGTCAATAACCAGGGGACATAGATTTCAAGTAATTGGTAGAAGGATTAGAGGGGATTTGAGGAGAATTTCTTTCACCCAGAGGGTGGTGGGGATCTGGAACTCACTGCCTGAAAAGGGTGGTAGAGGCAGAAACCCTAACCACATTTAAAAAGTACTTGGATATGCACTTGAAGTGCCGTAACCTACAGGGCTACGGACCAAGTGCTGGAAAGTGGGATTAGGCTGGATAGCTCTTTGTCGACCGGCACGGACAAGATGGGCCAAATGGCCTCCTTCTGTGCTGTAAATGTCTGTGATTCATACGAGAACCTCACTCAGAGCAGCTCCAGAGTGCATCATAGAGTTGTAATGTAAGCACACCCTTAATTCATCACCTCACATCACCGCCTGCCTCAGTGACAGCCCAGAAACTACCAGTCTTTCAACCCGATGTTACGCAACTCAAAATCATTTCTCATCACACAAACAAGTTTGAAAGCGCACAATATACTGCCTTGTACCATCGGTATTTAGATTTATAAACCACCTCATCAGTTTCTCAATAGTCTCAGATCACTTCAAATGTACAGGAAACTCTTTATTAACCGGCACCCAAATATCCGGAAATCTCTCTTAACCGGCAAAATTCTTGAGTAGGTAACCGGGGTTTTCCTTCATCTCTCGTTTAAAATTAACTTTAAAAAAAACCCCGAGGCGTTTGCCTTGTATCGGAGCGTGTAGATTGGGAGGGGAATGTGCAGCCCGGGTAGGCAGCGGACACGACAGATGGTCAGCTGGCGGTCCCCGGGGAGACGGAGCTCCGAATGCAGGCGCATGTCAATGTGTACGGGGCTCTCGTACGTTGGGAGATATAACTCTCCATTATCCGGACTTTTTGATTAACCGGCACCACGCCGGTCCCGTCGGTGCCGGTTAATAAAGAGTTTCCTGTAATGAGTTACCTCAATAACGGGGATCGCTATTAGATCGACAAAACCAGTGGCCATTTTGCACAAAGAAATATCCCACAAGCAGCAGAGAAATGAATGACCAGTTCATCTGTTTTTGTCAAATTGGTCGAGGGAGGAATGTTGACCAGGATTGGAGAGAACTCCCTACTCTCCTTCGAATGGCGAGCCACGAGATGTTTAATGTCTACCTGAACCGGCCAACAGGAACCTGGGCTCAACATCCTATCCAACAGACGGCTCCTCTGGCGATGAAGGATGCCTCCCTCAGCTGCGCGTGCAAACTTCAGCCCAGAACATCTTTACAAAATCCGGAGTGGCGCTTCAGCTAACAACCTTCTGACTTGGAGGAGCGACCAACTGAAGAAGAGACATATGGTAGAAGATTCCGTGCAGGCGCCATTATACTCTGCAGATTGACCAGCGAAAAGACTCGCATTTCTACAGCGCCTTTCATGACCTCCGGACGTCCCAAAGCACTTTACAGCCAATAAAATACTTTTTGAAGTGTGGTCACTGTTGTAATGTAGGAAACGTGGCAGCCAATTTGCACAAAGCAAGCTCCCACAAACCGCAACGTGATAATGACCAGATCATCTGATTGAGGGATAAATATCGGCCCCAGGACACGGGGGAGAACTCTCCCCTGCTCTTCCTCGAAATAGTGCCTTAGGATCTTGTGTGTCCACCTGAGGGGGCAGACGGGGCCTCAGTTAAACGTCTCATCTGAAAGACGGCACCTCCGACAGTGCGGCACTCCCTCAGCACTGCCCTGGAGTGTCGGCCTAGATTTTTGTGCTCAAGTCTCTGGGGTGGGACTCGAACCCACAACCTTCTGACTCGAGGAGAGTGCTGCCCACTGAGCCACGGTTAACTCCAATATACATTGCAACTGTGTCCTGTTGGCTCAGCCTTGGAAGACAAGACTGGAAGTGGTACTTGAATTCTTATATATTATACACACATCCACACTACTTATACCCGAGAGCGAGTTAAACACTAATTCAATCTTGGGAGATCAGACAACATTCAACACCGATCAAGCTTCACTTTTGCAGTTTCCAGGGCATCTTCTGAACACTTCAATTGAATTACACGCTTATAATATACAGGAGCTGCGCTTCTTGCACCAGTCAGTACAATTAGCTCCGCAACCACTTCTGGTGTTAGCAGGGAGTTAACTGTCTGGAGGGAGGGAAGAGAGGAGAAAGATAAACTTTTGGTCTAACAATATTTAAATAGCTCATTTTTATCAAATTCTCACTGGCTGGGATAATTGTGCCCCTCAACCCCACCCCCCAAAACCATGATATGCCCTTCGTTTCCAAGCGTGGCGCAAGAAAAGGCGAAGGAATAGAACCAAATCCCAGCTCTACCAATATCCCGCAGCCAGGCTGGCCATGAATAGAGTCCCAGAGACACGTGTGAAGGGGAGGTGGGTGGATAAGACCCCCCCCCCCCCCAGTGTAATTTGTTCCTAGCTATTTATTTTTATGCACTTTGCTGCAAAGCCACTCACGGATTTTTGCAGCATTCACTCGCCCGTGTGCTCACTTCACTTTGGCTACAAGTCACTGCAGACTACGGACGGAACGATGTATAGAGCTGTACGCAGTTCTACGGTTTTGAATTAAAAAATACTTAATTTGTTAAAGCCATTGAATTAGCAATAAAGTTAAAAGTAATTTGTCTTTTTTTTTAAACCAATTGTACCAGGCCTGTAGGCATACCTTTTTGACTCTGCTCATTTAGTCAGTCTCATCTCCAGATTTATGAGTCTCTCAGACCCATTTAATTATGGCAGGGAACATTTAAAAAAATTAGGTTGTGGTTAGCAATCTTGTTATCAGAGACCAAACATGCTATTAGCTGTTCAGTGAACTAAAGCCTACTTTGGCAGCAACTTTACACACATGGAGGAAAAATCTCACGCCATCTAATAGACAGATATCAGTACTGGTGCAGTCAGTCCCCTCACACAAGTCTGGTTGAGGGTTTTTTTTTTTAAAGTAGTAATTAACCCCTCAATAGCTCAACTGGTAAAGTCACTGCCAATGTAGAACAGAGCCCTGTTCAAAACTGTAGAACAGCGTACAGCTCTATACATTGTTCCGTCCACAGTCTGCAATGACTCATTGAAATGTATAAAATTCTGACAGGGCTAGACAGACTGGATGTTTCCCCTGGCTGGGGGGGTCTAGAACGAGGGGTCACAGTCTCAGGATACGGGGAAGGACATTTAGGACTGAGATGAGGAGAAATGTCTTCACTCAGAGGGTGGTGAACCTGTGGAATTCTCTACCACAGAAGGCTGTGGAGGCCAAGTCACTGAATATATTTAAGAAGGAGATAGAAAGATTTCTAGACACAAAAGGCATCAAAGGGGTATGGGGAGAGAGCGGGAGCATGGTATTGAGATAGAGGATCAGCCATGATCATATTGAATGGCGGAGCAGGCTCGAAGGGCCGAATGGCCTACTCCTGCTCCTATTTTTCTAATGTTTCTATCTATGTTTTCTATGACTTGTAGCCAAAGTGAAGTGAGCACATGGACGAGTGAATGGTGCAAGCTCAAGCCTCTTGTCTGGATGATCTCAGGTGTGTCGATGGTGGGGAAGCTACAATTGGTCTCAGTACTATTGGACAGGTGGCAAAATGCACCTGATCACTAGCCAGTGACGGTTCCAGATGTGCACTGCTGGTATGGGTGTCAAGTGAGGACCAAATGGAAAAAAAGTTAGATTAAAAAAAAGACGAGGGAGAAAGGAATAGAAGGATATGCTGATAGGGTGAGATGAATGAAGAGGGGTGGAGGAGGCTCGTGTGGAGCCGGTTTCTGTGCTGTACATTCGGTGTAATTCCATGTAAAATTAGGCTTTGGCTGTGATGCCTGACCTGAAAAATCAGCCTGCGCGCACTCATTCTCCAGGCTCACAGATTCAGGACAGCCACTTAGAGGAGATATCAGAGGGTGCGTGTGGAAGTGTACCAGAGGAAGCAGTCCATTTTGGGGGGGGGGGGGGGGGGGGGGGGGGAGGAAAACCCTCCACGAGTTGGGATCCATTTTAAATAAAATAATTTAGAAGACGCACAGTGGTTGAGAGGCTTCTAGCCCGCAGCCCTAAGGTCCACGTGGGCCCTGGAAACCCAGGCAGTTCAATCCTATTTGCGCTTACATCCCCTTTTCATTGGCTGCCCTACTTGAATTTTCTAGGTCTGAAAATTTGGAAAGGGTAATTCGTTCTCAGCACTGTAGCCTCATTAATGGATAAATCATAAATCAGAACTTCAAGGTCGGTTAGCATCAACAACGTGATACACACAAGGAACATTCATTTAAACTTTATAGCTTCCCCCCTAGGCTCTACTGTAAGCAGCCCATTAAGACAAAGAGGTTGGACACAAGTGGTCTACTACCTCTGAGTGTTTTTAGACACTAAGAGAATCAAGGGATATGGAGATCAGGCAGGAAAGAGGAGTTGAGGTAGAAGATCAGCCATGATCTTATTGAATGGCAGAGCAGGCTTGAGGGGCCATATGGCCTACTCCTGCTCTTGTGTTCTTATGCCCACTACACAGCCCTCCATTGAAACTCTAGGGATATGCAAGTCAATGAGATCATGGGTTTAAACTTTCAATGTGGTGCTCACATTCCCATGGTACCCACTGATGTGCTCATGAAGACAAAAGCTTGGACATTCCTGCAGTAGATAAATTTCAGAACGGCGACAAAATATTGAAAAAACCTGAACTGATGATAAAGCGATTCGTTCTTAGAAAATAACCATGACCAGAGACCAAGTTTTTAAACTGAATTGCGTTTCATCTTCCTGCTAATTTTTCAACCCCGAGCCGCCTCTCCACTCCTGAAGGCGCCGGTCTTCGCTGAGCTACAGTTCCACAAGCACCAAATGCCCTCCAGAACCTCAGCGAGTGTCCGCATTGATTGCGGGGTTCCTCATAGCCAGTGTGGCCAACCCCCCAGGATTCTCCTGGAGTCTCCAGGAATTGAAATTAATCTCCTGGACACTGCGGCGAGCATCTCATGATAAAGATCATCAGGACATTAAAAGAAAATTGTGGGCGATTATTTTTTTCAATTTATTATTTATAAAAGTATTTGGAGACCGGATTAAATAGGCTGTTCCACTGACAAGCATCATCGTCCAATCGGGTAATTAAGAGTCTGCTCGCTTTCCAATTGGCGCGGGAAGGCGGGGCGGGCGCGTGATTGAAACCTCCAGGATTACGTCCATAAGAACATAAGAAGTAGGAGCAGGAGTAGGCCATACGACCCTTCGGGCCTGCTCCGCCATTCAATAGGATCATGGCTGATCCGAACCTAGACTCGCGTCCACTTCCCTGCCCGCTCCCCATAACCCTTAATTCCCTTATCAGCTAGGAAACTGTCTATCTCCGTTTTAAATTTATTTAATGTCGCAGCTTCCACAGCTCTCTGAGGTAGCAAATTCCATAGATTTACTACCCTCTGAGTGAAGAAGTTTCTCCTCATCTCAAACAGAGTTGGCAACCCTACTCACAATGGAGCCAAATCCTATCCTCCCCAACAGTCCTCGCACGCGCAGGCTCCGGCTGGGATTGCCGGACAGTGCTCAGGAACGGGAACCCGAGCTGAATTTCCCGTCCCTCACCCAACAGCAGATAGGCTAATTACAGCACCCCAACTGGCAGACATCAACACAGGCCAGGGATTCAATCAAACACCTTTCCCAGTCCTCGTTTTCAAACCCCTCCTTGGCCTCGCCCCCTCCCCATCTCTGTAACCTCCTCCAATCTTGCAAACCTCAGAGATCTCTGCGCTCCTCCAATTCTGGCCTCTTGAGCATCCCCCATCTCTCGCTCCACCATTGGCGGCCGTCCCTTCAGCTGCCAAGGCCCTAAAAGCTCTGGAATTCCCTCCCTAAACCTCTCCGCCTCTCTCTCCTCCTTTAACCAAGATTTTGGTCATCTGCCCTAATATCTCATGTGGCTCGGTGTCATTCCTGCGACGCTCCTTGGGCCGTTTTACTACGGTAAAGGCGCTATACAAATACAAGTTGTTCTTGTAGTCTGCAAGGCTCAACAAGATGCTAAAATAAACTCACCGGAGGAATCAGGAGAGCCTCAATTAAATTACTGAGACTTACAAAATCGAACACTCGCTTAATGTCAAGTCAGCAGGGCTCTGAAGATGTATAAATGCATCACATTTGTACATAAGTTAAACTTAGGAGTGAAGAAAAAGTTCTTTTTCAGTTCCTTATTTTGCTTTGCATTATAACATCCACCTTCAGATCTCATCAAAACAAAGTACAAAGGATGTTTACTTTAGACTTAGAGTTCCAGGCTGTAAAACGTTTCTCAAGGGAACCAATTCTCCATCAGCACAGTCAAACACCGTCTACAAACCATCTGTTCCCATCGGGACTACAAAACACAAAAAAAAACTTTGCGGAATATATTAATTTTGCAATTTGCAGCTTCTCTCCCTCCCACCTAAACCACCCACTCACGAGCGAGTAGTACAAGTGTTATCAGCAAAGGCTTACGTCCGACCATCTGCAGTCTCTTGCTCATCAGAAGCAGGTTGAATGAATCCACAAAAAAAAAATGAATGAATGAATGAATGGAGTGGGTGAGTGAATGAATGCATGAAAGAAAATGAATGAATGAAATGATTAAGCGATATTCTCTTAGTCAACTGCTCCCCCACTGATCCTTTCATTTTTTTAAACTCTTACTTGTATTGAAAGTTATCTAAGCTACCCTAACTCTGAGGAAAATGGTTTTTTTTTTAAATTAAAGTTGTGTAAGAATTTGATATGAAGTCCCACGAACAGCAGTTCCGCCCACTGTCTTATACAGGAAACTTTCGTTTATCCGGCACCCAAATATCCGGAATTCTCGCTTAACCGGCAAAAATCAGGTAAGTTTTATTGTACAGACAAGACCCCGATTCTGACCTTTCGCCCCCACGAAAGGGGGGTCAACGTTCTTCCGACTCGGACCTGTCACGGCCACGGAGGAAAAAGCCGGAGTCTCGTTTACTTTCCCTCTCCGGGTCCCAATTGTTAAGCCTGTGGCCGTGTACGGGGCTCTCGTACCTTGGTAAGTATAGCTCTCTGTAATCCGGCACTTTCGATCAACCGGCACCACGCCGGTCCCGTCGGTGCCGGATAAACGAAAGTTTCCTGTACTGGGCATCTCAGTTCTTGGTGCAACAAACCAGACAGACCAGGAGAACAGCCACTGTCTAAACAGGACTTTTGCACCAGTCTAGCTTGTAATGCAACCTTCAGTTGTTTGCTGCTAGCTTACCCAAAACACTGGAATAATGCGTACAGTTCTGGTCAGCACATTACAGGAAAGAAGTGATTGCACTGGAGAGGAGATTTACGAGGATGTTGCCAGGATTGGATAGGCTGTGGTTGTTTTCTTTGGAACAGAGGAGGCGGAGGGGAAACCTAATTGAGGTGTATAAAATTATGAGGGGCCTAGATAGAGTGGATAGGCAGGACCTATTTCCCTTAGCAGAGAGGTCAATAACCAGGGGGCACTGATTTAAAGTAATTGGTAGAAGGATTAGAGGGGAGTTGAGGAGAAATGTTTTCACCCAGAGGGCAGTGGGGGTCTGGAACGCACTGCCTGAAAGGGTGGTAGGCGCAAAAACACTCATCGCATTTAAAAGTACAGTACTTGGATGTGCACTTGAAGTGCCGTAACCTACAGGGCTACGGACCAAGAGCTGGAAAGTGGGATTAGGCTGGAGAGCTCTTTTTCGGCCGGCACGGACACGATGGGCCGAATGGCCTCCTTCTGGGCTGTAAATTTCTATGATTCGATGACTTCACAAGAACACAAAATCAGACAGCCCCCCATTACAGCCAGCACACAGGAAAATATCAGCATCTGATCGGTCGGCTGTCTGCTGCTCAGAGACCGGGGGTGGGGGGGGGGGGGGGTGCAACCACATGTGAACAAGTTAGGAGGCGGTGGAGTAAGAGGGAGATACGACACGTCAAAAAAAAATTTAGGGTGAAGGGGTGCAATTGATACCCGTCCTTTTCTCCCCCATCCTGTTGGCTGTGCCTGATGAACTCAATAAAACTTTGAGTGATTATTAGCCTACACTTCACTATAATTGCAGGGAAGTTGTGTGTTTTGAGAGTCATTCATTTCCCCAAGTGTTAACAGTTCTGACAAATATACAAATGTGGGCAGCGGATAAGAGAAACATGCGCTCTTCAAACAGAAATCAAGCTTGATTTAAAACATCTGCAGTTCAGCCAGCTTTGAGAAATGGATTAGCCCTTTAATATGATTCTGGGGACAACCTCTACAATATAAGTTGCATCCATATTGCGCACGACCTGTTCTCCTGTTGTCACAAGCCAGCAGCACCATCGAAGCAAACAACAACTTGCATTTATAGAGCGCCTAACACGTCCCAAGGCACTTCACAGGAGCGATTATCAGACAAAAATTTGATACTGAACCACATAAGGAGGTATTAGGACATGTGACCAAAAGCTTGCTCAAAGGTAGGTTTTAAGGAGGGAGGGAGGGAGAGAGGGGTTTAGGCAGGGAATTCCAGAGCTTAGGGCCGAGGCAGCTGTAGGCACGGCCGCCAAAGGTGGAGTGATTAAAATCGGGGTTTTAATCTGCAGATGCAGGTCTGTTAGGACAGTACATCAGGCTGTCCAAACTCCCATTTCCTTAGTGCCACAGCCTCGAGTGTCTAAACAAAAAAAAATCTTTTATACCATCTGTCTGGGCTGAATTTGAAAGCAGGTTGCCAAGAGATGAAACAACGGTGTTTTATGCCAGTCAGCCAGCCCGACTCCAACCACAGGTGTTAAACCTACGCCACATATCAATTTGATCAAAAAAAATGCACACGTGAAGTACAGGTGCAATTCCAGAATATAAAAGGAATACTTAGAGAATCATAGACGTTTACGGTACAGAAGGCGGCCATTCGGCCCATCGTGTCTGTGCCGACTATCTCGCACACAGGGCCAGGCAGTGAAGAGAATGAGGAACAGTGCTCGAGTATGTTTACTGAGCTGGTGCACTCATTCTCATCTTCCCCGTGCAATTATTTACTCTTGCTCCTCCCCTACCATACGTCCAGCACTATTTATAACAACCCATAATCTGTACATTCTACACCTCTAGCATTCATTGCTTGTTAATTGAGACACCCAAGTAAAGCTTTGTTGCACGAGATATAGGGTAAGGGTACAGTCGTGTAGCGGTTATGTCACTGGACTAGTAATCCAGAGAACGAGAGTTCAAATCCCACCACTGCAGTTTGAGATTTTGAATTTGGTTTAAAAATAAAGCTGTCAGATTGTCGTAAAAACCCAACTGGTTTACTAATGTCCTTTAGGGAAGGAAACCTGCCGTCCTTACCCGGTCTGGCCTATATGTGACTCCAGTCCCACACCAACATGGTTGACTCTTAGCCGCCCTCTCTAAAGTGGCCATCAGTAGCAACAGAATTGTATTCCACCTACTGATTAACTGAGAATTATATTCCACCTCTTAAGACTGAGGGAGGTAAGGAGTTCATAGTTTTGAGATGTTAGAAAACAGATTACAATACAGCTTGTATTTATACAGCGCCTTTAATGTAGTAAAACATCCCAAGACGCTTCACAGGAGCTTAAATCAGACAAAAATTAGATACGGAGGCACATAAGGAGATATTAGGGCAGATAGAGGTAGGTTTTAAAGGAGCGTCTTAAAAGGAGGAAAAGAGAGGTAGAGGCGGAGAGGTTTAAGAAGGAAATTCCAGAGCTTATAGGTGCAATGATTAAAAAGTGGACAGAGTGTGTAAAAAAAAAAAATCCTTGGACATTTTGAATTCTTCGAGCGTTCGCGCCAAGTAACTGATCTGTCACTCTCTCCGATAATAATTCAGCTTGCGTTCGAGCAGGTGATGCAGTGGAGATTAACATTCACTGCATTCCTCAGCTCACTGTTTCTCAATCACAAGCCTGCCAGGAACTTGAAAGGCAGAGTATGGCTGGTGGCTGTACACTCTTAGACCACCCCCCCACTCCCCACAACCTACCCCGGGCTAAAACCACCCAGGACAGTGGCGCATTCAGGTGGGTTTTCAACAGCTCACCTGAATGCATGAGTAAATAGGAGGATACTTCCTGGGTGTGTGTGGCTGCTTGACAAAAGGCCTATAGCAAACGGCAACAGGCAGTGTACTAACTGCTTGAAAAGAATTGCACGGCTTCAGACACACAGGACATTGAGATTTTTTTTTGTATACACACACAGTGTTGTTTCTGGGCTTATTTAATGCATTAGCTCCAATACACTACAGGCAAAACAACATCTAACCCAATACATTATAATACTGCGCCAATTTAAATCCTGCGGCATAGTTTTAATTCATCACCTCAAATTACTCAAACCACGAACACCAATGATAGACCTGTGACCACCAGTACTTCAATCTAATGATATACTCGGGGCCATAAATATAAGGTAGTGACCAATAAATCCAACAGGGAATTCAGAAGGCACTTCTTTACTCAGAGAGCGGTGAGAATGTGGAACTCCACATGGAGTGCTTGGGGCGAATAGCGTAGATGCATTTCAAGGTAAGCTAGATGAGGGAGAAAGGAATAGAAGGATATGTTGATGGAGTTGAGACGCGGTAGGGTGCGAGGAGGCTTGGGTGGAGCATAAACACCGGCACAGACTGGTTGGCCCAAATGGCCTGTTTCCGTGCTGCAAATACTATGGATACAGCTCAAAATACTCTCTTCAGACAACACGAGTATGAAAGAACAGAATGTATAATCGTATCACTCGGTGTTTTTCCATAGTTTAAATCTCTCACACACACACACTAAGAACATTGTATGGACATCATGCTGCTTTATGAAAATTCCAGTTGGAGCAATAATAAAAATAATTGGCTTCCAGATGCCTCGAGATCCTTGCAGTAATGGTCCAAGTGTAGACTTACAAAAAGGATGTCCTGAAAGCGGCTCCACCGATTAGCAGAATCTAGTCAAGAGGATACAGGTTGGTCAGTATCATCTAATACTACCCCTCTGTTATGGGGCAATGACAAAACATCAGGCAAGCATTGTGTCCGTCTACAAATTGTGATATTCAATGACTGTGGATGCTCCAATTGGTTAAAGCAGAAGGAAAGTCGGGAGGGCGGGAGTACTTTTTAAAAAATTCAAAGTACTTCCTCTAAAGTGACAGACACTAAAAAGAGATGATTAGTTTCCTCTATAAAAAGAGCTGTAGTTTGAATGAAAATTCTTCCCATCGGATTTCTCCTCCCATTAACTTGTTGAATACGAAGTTCAATTTTAATCTTCTCGCCAAGCCGTCCCCAAAACAAATTGTCAAATATTAAACTTCACCCAACACATGATGGATTAAAGGGATTCATTACGATGCTTCAAGGAGCTGGATAAATATCTGGCTGGGGCAAGGAGAATTTGGTGTGTGGAGTCAGTAGGCCAAGGTTGAGCAATGGAAATGGGGAGATGGATGAATAATCTAGAGTTTTGCTTCATTACCTTTGGGTATCAGGGAGGATTTAATGTAGAATTTTCTCCCGGGAAATTAAATAGTGGGGTAGAATCTATCATTGGGTAGACTGTACACTGCAGAGTCTGTGGAAGAAGCGAGTTGGATATAGTTTTCTCATTGCATTCTGTCCTGTATCCTAGTTGTTGGAGTAGTGATGGACTAGAGTACGCCGGAGTTAAGTTTTATCAACACACGCCCTCAAGGTTATTACATAGAATTACACAAAATATACGGCACAGACACAGGCCACTCAGCCCAAACCAGTCCATGCGGTGGTTGATGCTCCACTCGAACCTGCACCCATCCTTCCTCATCTAACTATCAACATAACCCTCTATTCTCTGCCCCCTCATATGCTTATCTAGCTTCCCCTTAAATGCATCTAGATTGTGTTCTATGAATACATCCCAATACCCAGTCGAGTTTGACCAATGGGCCATTTATACAGTATTAGGTCGGCCATTTTTTTAATACTTAAATGTGCTCCAAAAGCCTCCTGCAACAACATGAAACCTTTTAAAATTATAAATTAAACAATTAAATACTCTGCTCGACTCATCACTCAGTCTCCAGCTCTACATTCACCCTGAACCTCGAGAGAATGGATCTCACCTCCCTCAGTCTTCCTCCGACAATCTTTAGGCTTTTGAAACCCAAGCTCAGCATCACCTGATCATTACATCCCAACCTAGAGAATTACATAGAATTTACAGAACATTCGGCCCAACAAGTCTCTGCCAATGTTTATGCTCCACATAAGCCTCCTCCCACCCCTCTTCATCTTACTCCTTGTGGTAGCGAGTTCCACATTCTCACCACTCTCTGGGTAAAGAAGTTTCTCCTGAATTCCTTATTGGATGTAGTAGTGAGACATTATCTAATGAGATAATACAGCCTTTAGCTCCTTACTTAACTGTCTTAAGTTTGATATTGGCTTGGATACATGTCATTTAGAGACATCCCCTCAATAATCAGAACCGAATGAGGTAACTGGTTGGACCTCGACTGTAAAGGGCAGCAAGTAAGTAGAGGTTGAGCTGCTGTACATAAAGTTATGGTTTAAATATTAAAAAATCTTTTCATTCAATCTTTGATTACAACAGACCCTAAAAGTTCAAAATAAGAATCTTGATTGACCTCAACTTCTCCCCTACTCTTCTCAACCACTTTAGCAATGTCCAGCACTTTGGGCCTTGGTTCTTTCTATCGAGTATATTGGGACTATATTCTCTGGAGTTTAGAAGAATGAGAGGTGATCTCATTGACACGTATAAAATTCTTAAGGGTGATGACCATTCCCGACCGAAAGGTCATTGACCTGAAACGTTAACTCTTTCTCTCTCCACAGATGCTGCCTGACCTGCTGAGCATTTCCAGCATTTTATTGTTTATTTCAGATTTCCAGCATCCGCAGTATTTTGCTTTTGTAAAATTCGAGAAGGAAGTGACAGGCTAGATGCCGAGAGGCTGTTTCCCTTGGCTGGAGAGTCTAGAACGAGGGGTCGCAGTATCAGGATAAGGGGTCGGCCATTTAGGATTGAGATGAGCAGACATTGAGAGAGAGAGAGAGAGAGAGAGAGAGAGAGAGAGAGAGAGAGAGTTATGAATCTTTGGAATTCTCTATCCCATGCTCAGTCGATGAGTATATTCAAGGCTGAGATCGGTAGATTTTTGGAAGGGAATTAAGAGATATGGGGATAGGGCAGGAAAGTGGAGTTGAGGTAGAAGATCAGCCATGATCTTATTGAATGGCAGAGCAGGCTCAAGGGGCCTACTCCTATTGCTTATGTTCACCTAGGCATATGGGGGTGAAAAAATATGGGTATGGAATGAATAGTTTACAGAGTTTAGAATTAATGAGGGGATCTTCTATGCTCTTCCTCATGAGGAGTCCTACATTACAACAGTGGACTACACTTCAAAAGGACTTAATTGGCTGTAAAGCGCTTTGGGACATACCAAAGTCATGAAAGGCGCTGCATAAATTTCTTTCAATGGACACAGGTTGGTAAATTTTTCTGCATTGCTGCAGAATCCAGCCATGTTCCGCATGTTTAAAAAGGTAACATATAAAATACTCTGCCACAGAAAGCAAAATCTACCGTTTGGGGAAATTAATATTCGATGAGCCTGTAGCGTTCTGTTCATATACGCACAGATTGGGGGCCGTTGCTTTATTTTTATACTGCTCCCTGCTGAGTGTTGCGATGTTCTCCACTGCCACGATCGTATAAAATCAGCAGGGGAGCGACTCAAAAATATGAAAGCTCCCCATGTAAAGCAGAATGACGCAAGAGCATAATAGCAACTTGTATCCACGTGCCATAGGGGAATAGCCTTGTATCAAAGTCTATCGACCAAATTAAAATGGGACACCCCTGACGTTTCCTTTTTAAAAAAAGATAAATTTTGTTTCTCCAATTCTGGTCTCTCGAGCATCCCCGATTTCCTTCACTCCACCATTGGTGGCCGTGTCTTCAGCTGCCTGGGCCCCAAGCTCTGGAATTCCCTCCTTAAATCTCTCTGCCTCTCCACCTCTCTCTCTCCTCGAAGACATTTCTTAAAACCTACTTCTTTGGCCAAGCTTTTGATCACCTGTCCTAATATCTCCTACGTGGCTTGGTGTCAAATTTTGTCCGATAACACTCTTATGAAGCGCCTTGGGTCGTTCTACTACATTAACGGTGCTACATAAATTCAAATTGTTTTACATCTTATCTGCATTATTTAGTGTATTCGTTACAACACATTATAGCAACAAAAAAAAAACAGGCACTTAGGCGATATGTTTTGCGCTAAGTGTCATCTCGAGTCAGAAGGCTGCAAGCCAGGATACGAGCACCTAACCTCAGCCGACACTTCAGAAGGAGCAGTGCATTGTCGGAGGTGCTGGCTGTGGCTGTTGGAGGAGACGTTGAACCGAGGCTCCGTCTGCCTGTTCAGGTGGACGGAAAAGATCCCATAGCTCACATTCATCCTCAGTCAACCAACACCAACAAAACAGTGATCTTGTCATTCAGCTATTTGTGGGACCTAGCGATGCACAGATCGGCTCCCTTGTGCCTACAAAACAATACTGACTACATTTCAAAAGCAATTTGCTGGCTGTGATCCTCATATTGAGCAGGTCAAAGGTGATATATAAATAAATACACGCCCTTTCTTTCTTTACCTAGTCTAAGCTCACATGCAACTGGCCACTTATTTTTACATTCGTTCCCGAGATGTGGGCGTTGCTGGCAAGGCCAGCATTTATTGCCCATCCCTAGCTGCCTCTGGAGAACGTGGTGGTCAGCCACCTTCTTGAACTACTGCAGTCTGTGTGGTGAAGGTACTCCCACACCTAGCTTGACAGCATCTCCCAAACCCATGACCTCTTCCACCTAGAAGGACAAGGGCAGCAGGCGCATGGGAACACCACCACCTCCAAGTTCCCCTCCAAGTCGCACACCATCCGGACTTGGAAATATATCGGCCGTTCCTTCATCGTCGCTGGGTCAAAATCCTGGAACTCCCTCCCTAACAGCACTGTGGGAGTACCATCACCACACGGACTGCAGCGGTTCAAGAAGGCGGCTCACCACCACCTTCTCAAGGGCAATTAGGAATGGGCAATAAATGCTGGCCATGCCAGCGATGCCCACGTCCCAAGAATGAACATTAAAAAAATATCTGCTCATTCTAAACCCACAACCACAGGAGACATAAATTTGTAAGCTTATAAACGTCTATATACAATAGTTCTCATTCCCACCACTGCAAATGTTCGCCTACTAAAGGTTCATCAACTGCACCAGTTCAACACCTCATTGCCAAGGCTACTGGCTTTTAGTTTTCAGAAAGAAAAAATAAATAAATCGGAGTCGTGGAACGTGATCCACGAAATCCCAATAAAGTGGAATTATTCAGTCACCATAAAACAGTGGGGCCCGATTGTTATTCGCAACCAACCTGTCTAGCAAAAGAAAAGACAAAATTCTTTCTTTTTCAAAACACACAAATTGTATCCCCATTGTATTCATTACATTTTCCAGTCTGCAAAACATATATTTTAAATCTGGTCAAGTCATGGGTTTCAACTAACTCTTGAAATGCATCTTCTGACTCATTTATTTTGCTCTCGCCTTTCCATCTTAATCATCTTCCTCGATCTTGACTGTTAACACTATCCATCTAAACTGTCCCTTTAAACAAAGACAGCACGGCTTGGCAGATTGATTTTGCTTCCCAGTTTGCTACCGAGCCGTACAGGCCAGAAGACCCCCGATTCGAATCCTGGTCTGTGCCGTGTCAAGAGCTACAAGCCCCTCGGCTAGGGAAGGGAAAATGTGAAAACCAGCCGGGGTTCGTTTTCTCAAATCGTTACCCAGCGACTCCTGCTAACATTTTAATATCAGACTCAATATCCATCACCGGGACACTGCGGCTGCTATACGTACAATCTGATGCACAGAGATTACTTCAACAGCACCTCCTCCCCAGCGACCCCCGCCAACTAGAAGTTACGGGACCACCATCACTTCCAAGTTTCCCTCTAAGTCCCTTTAGGTTGGTTGGTTGGCTATCCCATCAGTATGGCAGAAATCGAGAACAAGGGAAACTTGCAGGACTATGGGGAAAGACCAGGAAGAGTGGGACTAATTGGATAGAATCTTTCAAAGAGCCGGCACAGGCACGATGGGCCGAATGGCCTCCTTCTGTGCTGTATGATTCCAGGTGGAGGGTGAAAGGAGGAAGAAACTGTTGGCAAATTAAAACAATTGTCAATATTTTGGTAAACTGCGAGAAAAGGAAAAAATGGAAATAAAATGCTGGAAATCCACTGCAGGCAAATCAGCATCCGGCAGAGAAAAGATAGACTAACAGCCCAGGTGCGATTCTTCCAACAGAACCAGTTCTGATGAGGAGTCACACTCAATGTACGAGCAGATACTATTTCTTCCAGTGGGTCACACTCTCGCCTCTGAGTTAGAAGGTCGTGGGTTCAAGTCCCACTCCAGAGGCTTGAGCACAAAAAATCTAAGCTGACACTCCCAGTGCAGTACTGAGGGAGTGCTGCACTGTCGGAGGTGCCGTCTTTTAGATGAGACGGTAAACAGAGGCCCCGTCTGCGCTCTCAGGTGGATGTAAAAGATCTCATGCCACTATTTCGAAGAAGAGCAGGGGAGAGTTCTCCCCGGTGTCCTGGGGCCAATATTTATCCCTCAACCAACATCACTAAAAGCAGATTATCTGGTCATTATCACATTGCTGTTTGTGGGAGCTTGCTGCGTGCAGATTGGCTGCCGTGTTGTCTACATTACAACAGTGACTACACTTCAAAAGTACTTCATTAGAATCATAGAATGGTTACAGCACATAAGGAGGCCATCCGGTCAGTCGAGCCTGTGCCAGCTCTCTGCAAGAGCACTTCAGCTAGTCCCAATCCCCCGCCCTTTCCCCATAGCCCTGCACATTTTTTTTTCTTCAGGTACTTATCCAATTCCCTTTTGAAAGCCACGATTGAATCTGCCTCCACCACCCTCTCAGGCAGTGCATTCCAGATCCTAACCACTCGCTGCGTAAAAAAGTTTTTCCTCATGTCGCCTTTGGTTCTTTTGCCAATCACCTTAAATCTGTGTCCTCTGGTTCTCGCCCCTTCCACCAATGGGAACAGTTTCTCTTCATCTACTGTCTAGACCCATCATGATTTTGAACACCTCTATCAAATCTCCTTCTCTGCTCCAAGGAGAACAACCCCAGCTTCTCCAGTCTCTCCACCTAACTGAAGTCCCTCATCCCTGGAACCATTCTTGTAAATCTTTTCTGCACCCTCTCTAAGGCCTCCACATCCTTCCTAAAGTGCGGCGCCCAGAATTGGACACAATACTCCAGTCGAGGTGGGACCAGTGATTGAGAAAGGTTCATCATAACTTCCTTCATTGGCCTTAAAGCGCTTTGGGACCTCCTGAGGCTGTGAAAGGCGCTATATAAATGCAAGACTTTCTTCTGACCTGCATTTCCAACCCTTTGTTTTTTTTTTTCTGATTTCCACTCTTTTTTTAAAAAAAGGGGATACTATTTACGGTCGGGTCAAAAACCACTGCACCTCCTCCCCTACAAGAAGCTTGCCTGTAGGAGAGCGCGTGCCAGTTTATTCCCCTTTCCTTGCGGAGTTGGAGGGAAATTTTTACACTGGTCAACCAACGACAGGGCTTCCCCTTACTGGCCTCGTGACGTATCAACGTGGAGTTACGCGACACACCGCCGACAGATCATCGGCCGAAGGCCAGTTTCGCAAGCAGACCGTAGAATAAACGGGGCCTTTCAGGAGATCTGCACTGTCCAGCCAACACGCAGATGATGTTGCAAACAAGGAGGAGTGGCCACACGGCAGCGTATTGATTACTTGACCTCATCACCCAGCAACCAATGTTTCAGTTACTAGGCAAGTTTAATACACGATTTACAACCTCCAAGAAACTTAAAAAGGCTTACAAGAAATTGTTATAGTCAATAAAAACACTGAACTATCCTTTGTGCAAGGTCATTCTAAAGAGGCACTTTTATGAAACAAAATAAATTCTACGGTATTTGTACATTTTACACTTTGACGAGGAAGAGCGCGCAACCACCAATTCTGAAACCATGTTGAAATGCGCTACACAAGAATATAAGAAATAGGAGCAGGAGTTAGCCATTCGGCCCCTCAAGCCTGCTCCGCCATTCAATAAGATCATGGCTGATCTTCGACCTCAACTCCACTTTCCTGCCCGATCCCCATATCTCTTGATTCCCCTAGAGTCCAAAAATAAATCAAATTGGTGGTGCTGGTTATAAACAGGAGGTAGCCATGGCCACCACAATGGTACGCAAATATTCACAGAGTATCTGGAGGGTGAGCCTGATGGCAATACAGGTGAAATCAATGATCCAACTGAATCTTGATGGAGGTCTTTCATTCATCTCTTGGAATGAGCGCTCGATTTATTTAATTGGCCAAAAGCAAGATTTTAAACTGTTATAAAATTTGATGAAATAATGATTACGAATTTATTTTTGTTTTTAAGGGCTCTTACAGACCAGTCATCCTATATTGCATTAAAAGAGGCCTACCAAATATGGTCAACGAGATCCCAAGTTAGTGCCAAATAGTTTTTGTTTGCCTCAGATCAGATGTCAACTCTCTACATCATTTCTTTTCCCCTTTCTTCTACATATCACAAGAATATTCACCACCGATTCTTCCACCAACTTGTGGAAACCTCCACTTTGGGCTCCGAAAAGGTACATTTGGATTTGAGGAGTCCTGCAATATCAGGGAAGTCTAATTGAGAGGAAGTGAGAGTGCAGTTCACGGTGACTCGCCCTCCAAAGTTCCTCCTATAGGGGAAGTACCAAATCTCTGCTCGCTACATAAGGGACTCTCACAATCTATGAGGCGTCAAAAGCACACTGGAACTAACATGCTCGTAGTATCAAGTGCTGTCAAGTCAGGTGCAACATGGATAAGATACTGGGTGAAGCTCCCCCTACACTGCCTGAATGTCCCTCAAATCTAGCTGCAGATAAACCATTCGAGAGTGTCTTGAATTAGGACTATCAAATTCTGAGCAGTTTTGACCCAGTACACAGGCATGCTATAGATTGGATGAAGGCTGCCCATACACATTTGGCATGAAATACAGGAATATAACCATCAGGAAGGAGATACCATCCGTCCATCCAGCTGGGAAAGAGATGAAAGGACTTCTTCTAGCCAACCTGCCAGACTGTTAATGGGAAGACTCTTCCAATCGGATTAAAAGCGGCGATATTGAGATACTCCAGGTTAAAAGGTGCATCCTCTGAAAACTCTGCTGCCCGCATCCTAACTCGCACCAAGTCCCGTTCACCCATCACCCCTGTGCGCGCTGACCTACACTGGCTCGATGTCTGGCAGCACCTCGATTTAAAAATTCTCATCCTTGTGTTCAACTCCCTCCGTGGACTCGCCCCTCCCTATCTCTGTAACCTCCTCCAGCCCTACAACTCAGATCTCTGCGCTCCTCCAATTCTGGCCTCCTGAGCATCCCCAATATTCCTCAATCCACCATTGGCGGCCGTGCCTTCAGCTGCCTAGGCCCTAAGCTCTGGAATTCCCTCCCTAAACCCCTCTCTCCTTTAAGACACTCCTTACAATCTAACTCTTTGACCAAGCTTTTGGTCATCTGTCCTAATATCTCCTGTGACTCGGTAATAACGCTCCTGTGAAGCCCCTTAGGATGTTTTTAGAACATTAAAAGGTGTTATATGAATGCAAGTTGTTGTAAGCAGTGGTGGGTTTACTCCAGATTGATTCTGGTGCTAATCTGGATAAACTCCATGTGAACGATGCATCCAAATGGACATCACAGTGCATGCCCCATCTTATGTGTGCAAACCTCTTGTGACCAACGTCAGCAATTGAAAGTACACCAAACTGGTCCAAACATGCTGCTCTTCTGCTGTGTAAATGCACGCACGCAGTACCAGTCCCGTCCCCCACTCCTCATGGCGCAGTAGAGCCCTTTCGATAGGCTGGCAAACGTGCACAGGGAGTGGGTCAGTTGTGGACTTGACTCCACTTTTCCTTGCGTAGGGCAGCTACGAAAGCGCGCTCTTCTCTGGATAATTCTGAAGTTGGCATCATCCAGAAATGCACGCTTGCAATCGCCGCCTCATTGGCCCAAGCAAAACCCAGAAACTAGAACCTGCATCTGCACAACCAAGTAACCAGGTCCAAGAGCCCTGCACCGTTCAGTGTGGTGAACAGCTCGCCAAACACCACAAGATACGAGTGTAAAATATAGCCAGGAACAGGAGCACGACAATTGCCTGATTATTTTTGTCTGCAGTTCACAGAGTGCTCCGAGCCCAGCAACAATCATTCAGATAAAACAGTAAACTCGTTTATCGGGGTCCCAAGAACACTGCTCAAAAAAAAGTTGCCCAAATAATCAATTATTTTTTAAAATGACACGACGTTACTATAATATACTATTTACTATACTTGTGTTAGCTGTGGCTCAGTGGGTTGCACTCTCACCTCTGGGTCAGTAGGTTGTGGGTTCAAGTCCAACTCCAGAGATTTGAGCACAAACATCTAGACCGACCCTCCCAGTGCAGTGCTGAGGGAGCGCTGCACTCCTTGGAGGTGTGAGGCAGAGTCTTTCGGATGAGACGTTAAACAGAGGCCCCTGTCTGCTCTCTCAGATAGACATAAAAGATTCCGCGGCCACTATTTCGAAGAGGAGCAGGGGGCGTTCTCCCCGGTGTCCTGGCCAATATTTATCCCTCAATCATCGCTAAAAACAGATGATCTGGTCATTTAGCACATTGCTGTTTGTGGGAGCTTGCTGTGCGCAAATTGGCTGCCGCGTTTCCTACATTACAACAGCGACAGCACTTCAAAAGTACTTCATTGGTTGTAAAGCGCTTTGGGACGTCCTGAGGTTGTGAAAAGCGCTATAGAAAGGCAAGTCTTTCTTTTTCAATAGCCAAACATCCTAACATTGAGTAAGTCATTTTTAATCGTATGATACTCGTTCAGAACTAATTGGGAGATTTTGTTTTCCCTTAAAGGACGCACTCGGATATTGGATGGAGCTGGGACCAGCCTGAGATGGGATCAACTTTCCAGCGTTGTGCCAACTGAATAGCAAAGTAATCTTCCAGCTAACAAGCAAAGCAGTGTGTCCAGCACCCAGGGCCGACCCAGCATCGCTTTGGCTCCTTCCTGCTTCTCGCCCAACTCTCCCTCTGCACCAGAAATGTATTCTGGTTTAGGACCAGTTCATGCTTTTGAATATAGTCGTCATTTTTTTTTAATGAATTATTTGGGCAATACTATTGATCATTAAAAGGGGCAGCCTTGGTCAGATCTACAGATCAGTAGAACTGCGCACACTCTGCCCAATCGTGTTCTAAACAGTCCGTACTATAACAAAAAGAACATGAGAATTAGGAGCAGGAGTCGGCCATATGGCCCCTCGAGCCTGCTCCGCCATTCAATGAGATCATGGCTGATCATCGACCTCAACTCCACTTGCCCCGCCCGATCTCCAAATCCCTTGATTCCCCTAGAGTCCAAAAATCTATCTCTATCAAAAAGGTTAAAAAATAACTTTTCCAAATTTAAGTTAACCAAAAATAGAAGAGCAACATACAGAATTAAGACATGCTAAACTGGTAGAAGTGAATTAAGCTCATGTTTCTGTCACTGATTTTTGTTACCATTTCTAGTGAGAAAATAATTACATTCAGACCCAACTCTTTAAAATGATAAACTCGTTTTCCCCCCCAGCACTGACATTAGATGTCGTGTTATTCATTCAAACATTGTACGCACCCAGTCTCATTGGTTACGAGAACATGCTAGGCTGCGTGGTTTTTTTGTGTACACGAAGCCGGGGGGGGGGGGGGGGGGGGGGGTGGCGCGAAGGAAAACGTTTTTCGCAAGATGATTTTGCGCAAATACTAATCATGAAATTGTTGTGACTGGGAAGGAGAGAGAGAGAGAGAGAGAGAGAGAGAGAGAGAGAGAGGAAACACAGAGAGGAAACAAGCAGAGGCAGGAAGGAAAAGGTAACAGAAAAAAACACATGCAATGTAGACATTGCTTTATTTATTTAATACGAGAGAGATGGTGCAAGGCAGAGAGAAAGTGAGCAAAGACACAAACAGGCAAAAAGGTAAGAGAATTGGTGAGCGCAACACAGAAACAGCTCATGTAAACACTGCTTTATTTACCACACGATCAATAAAATAATAAAAACATTCTATGACCCTCCACCCCCTACATATATGACATTTCACACTAGGATACCAAAGTGTTACTGTAGGAATCAAAAGAGCTTTCACAGCGCTAACAGTGTGTCTTTAACAGTTTATAATCAGTGGCATTAAACACTTCCACAACCTCGCGCTCTCTCTCGCTTTCCCCTGGCATCAGGAACTGTTGTCTTCAAAAGCTCCCTAATCATATATCCTCCACCTCTTAATCTTTCCAATTGTGAGCACAGTACGGTCATGTTTGCCCGACCTTCCTGTTAAACCAGACATTACTTCCCTCACCCCTCCACCGTAGCTGCTGTTAGGACCCAGTCCAATAGCTAAAGTATGAGGTTCCAATATAAACACAGGGATACTAGCGATAAACAAAAGGTTGCATACATCGCAGGTAAATATAATTACAGTGCAGCAAACTACTGGGAAAATGCGAGTGTTCAAGAGGTTCCTGAATGCCAACTACATACAGCCTTGTACCACTCACTAAAGTGTGTGTGTGTGTGTGTGTGTGTGTGTGTGTGTGTGTGTGTGTGTGTGTGTCCCACACCACAGTACATGTTTTATTTTCATAATATGTATCAAAACAGTTAACTGTAAACAGCTGTCTTCAGTCTTAAGTGAGCAGAGTTTGTGTATACAGAATCAAAGAATGATACAGCACAGAAGGATGCCATTCGGCCCATCGAGTCTGTGCCGGCTCTTTCAAAGAGCAATCCAGTCAGTCCCACTCCCCCGCTCTTTCCCCATATCCCTGCAATTTTTTCCCCTTCAAGTATTTATCCAATTCCCTTTTGAAGGCTACTATTGAATCTGTATCCACCGCCCTATCAGGCAGCGCATTCCAAATCACAACCACTCGTTGCGTAAAAATGTTTTCCCTCATGTTGCCTCTGGTTCTTTTGCCAATCACCTTAAATCTGTGCCCTCTGGTTATCGACCCTTCAGCCACTGGAAACAGTTTCTCTTTATTTACTCTATCTAAACCCTTCATGATTTTAAACACCTCTATCAAATCTCCTCTTAGCCGTCTCTGCTCCAAGGAGAACAACCTGAGCTTCGCCAGTCTATCCACGTAATTGTAATCCCTCATCCCTGGAACCATTCGAGTAAATCTCTTCTGTCCCGTCTCCAAAGCTTCACATCCTTCCTAAAGTGTGGTGTCCAGAATTGGACATAATACTTTATATAAAATACATTACACACACACTCACACACACACGTTGTTCTATGGAATTACACAAATTGAGTCAAGTCCAAATGTAGTCTTCAGGTGAAGTGGGTTTACTGGATTGAGGTGACAGGACAGGACAGGACAGACTGATGTAATTCACTCTCCATTCTGAAATCATCCATTACAGTCAGCATATTCACATTATACTTTGATTTTATATTATGTATATCTAAATAGCACAATGCAGAACAATCTGAGCAATAGACTTCACTGGAGCACAAGAGGAAAAGCGAGGGAGCGCGAGAGGGAGCGCGAGAGGGAGAGAGCGAGAAAGGGAGCGAGAGAGAGAAAAAAGAGAGAAAAAGAGAGCGAGCAATACCAAAGTGAATCTGTGTGGATATGAATATCTGAGTGTGGGTTCCAAGGTTAACGTCAATGTAAAAGCGTTGCCTCTGTCCAGGGTGATGATCTGCAGACTGAGACATTGAGTTCGTGGCTGGCTTTGAAAGTGAGAAATCCCAGACTGAAATATCATTCCTGCCTCATAAACGATGTACATTATCTTTCCCCCACCCCATCCTGAAACTTTTGTAAAGTGCTCATTTAGAACAGCACCTGGGTTCCAAGCCCATTTTTCCAAATTAAAAGGGCACATCATCCAGCCTCATGCTTTCTCCTCACTGTCTCTTTCCCCATGGTGCTGACTTATGGAGAGTTTCTGCTGTCCTCCCCCATCCCCACCACCCCATCCCCCTCTTCCCCCCACCCCGTACCTCAACCAAGCGAATATTCTTCACGTGAGCCCAGACAGCAAGTGTCTGCCGGCTATTCCACTACAGGTGGCATCACTGCCAAGCCTAATCCTCGTGCATGCAGTTTCCATGGACAGCGATCAGGAGCGGGATTGTTGGCCGATTCCCCCCCCCCCCTCCCCCCCCCCGCACCAACCTAATTATCCCGGGGACAGCGCTCCACAGAGTCTCAGTGACTTCACATTTAGGAAACTGGAGATCATCATTTTTATTTTATATAAAGTGCAGGAACAAAATTGCAAACATTTTAACAGGAGGAATTTAAAACTTGTTGCATTCCAATTGTAAAAAAAAAACACACTTGAAAATGCTTAGACTGATAACAGTACACTTCAAAAAGTACTTGCTGTAAAACATTTTTGGCTCTCCTGAGGTTATGAAATCCACTAAACAAATGCAAGTTCTTTTCTCACCTTGCTTGAGAAAGTGCACATATGAATGTCAGGGGAGAACAGGATGGGGTCCCAGCTGTGATATCCTTGATCAAAACAGCTCGTCAACGCTCACTGTTGAAACTCAAACATGAAGAATGGCTTCTTAAGCAAGGGTGGAATCGCAACCCAGCGAGAACCAGCACCGCCAGGAAAGAGGGAAGAACATTGAAAAGAAAAAAGAAAGACTTGCACGACCACCGGATGCCCCAAAGTGCTCGACAGCCAATGAAGTACTTTTGAAGTGTAGTCACTGTTGTAATGTAGGAAATGCGGCAGCCAATTTGCGCACAGCAAGCTCCCACAAACAGCAATGTGATAATGACCAGATAATCTGTTTTTGTTATGGTGATTGAGGGTTAAATATTGGCCCCAGGACACCGGGGAGAACTCCCCTGCTCTTCTTTGAAATAGTGCCATGGGATCTTTTACATCCACCCGAGAGGGCAGACGGAGCCTGGGTTTTGCATCTCATCCGAAAGACGGCACCTCCGACAGTGCAGCGCTCCCTCAGTACTGCGCCTCCGACAGTGCGGCGCTCCCTCAGTACTGCCCCTCCGACAGTGCAGCACTCCCTCAGTACTGCCCCTCCGACAGTGCGGCACTCCCTCAGTACTGCCCCTCCGACAGTGCGGCGCTCCCTCAGTACTGCCCCTCCGACAGTGCGGCACTCCCTCAGTACTGCCCCTCCAACAGTGCGGCGCTCCCTCAGTACTGCCCCTCCGACAGTGCGGCACTCCCTCAGTACTGCCCCTCCGACAGTGCGGCGCTCCCTCAGTACCACCCCTCCGACAGTGCAGCGCGCCCTCAGTACTGCCCCTCCGACAGTGCGGCGCTCCCTCAGTACTGCCCCTCCGACAGTGCGGCGCTCCCTCAGTACTGCCCCTCCGACAGTGCGGCGCTCCCTCAGTACTGCCCCTCCGACAGTGCGGCGCTCCCTCAGTACTGCCCCTCCGACAGTGCGGCGCTCCCTCAGTACTGACCCTCCGACAGTGCGGCGCTCCCTCAGTACTGCCCTGGAGTGTCAGCCTGGATTATGTGCTCAACTCTCTGGAGTGGGACTTGAACCCACGACCTTCTGACTCAAAGGCGAGAGAGCTGCCCACTGAGCCACAGCTGACACTCATTGGAGGAGAAGGGGGAAGGGGGGGGGAAATAAAAGGGAGAAAAATTATGGTAGATTTTTTCAATCTTTGGCCCCCAAACCAAAACAGGCTTCAAAAATACTTCTTCGTGGAACAAATAGGCAGTACTTTCTGAAGGTGCTACTTACGATTAGCGTCACCTTAACTTTAAATACACTAGACCAGATTTGCAACGCGGAGTTCCAGAAACCTAAAGGTGTACAGAATTCTGAATCTCTCTCGATTTGGTGGGCAACTATTTTTTTTTGAAATAGGAAGGAACATAGGAATAGGAGGAGGCCATTCAGCACCTTGAGCCTGCTCCGCCATTCCATTAGATCACGGCTGATCATGACAGCATCTGATTCCTTTGGGTAACGGCCGCTGTTTCTGTTCCTGTAGTTACGATGGGAGGGAGTCCACAGGAATGTCTCACACACACACACACACACGTTTATCAGCGCTCGACAAAAAGAAAAAGGCAAGTTAACGTTTCAGGTGAGGCGTCTGCCTCAACAACATCCCAGAAAGTCTTGTTTTATTTCAGATCTCCAACATTCCCAGCTTTCTCTGCCTCTATGCAAATATCCTGATGTTCTTCTGCACACTGGGCTGAACAACAGTCTACATTTTTGTTAACTTTTTAAATAGTTTGCGGTTCAATTGAAATACAATACCAGCCCTTTTAACAAAAAAAAAGTGACTCCACCATTGCAAATGCCTTTTTAAAAATTAAATAAAAAGCTAGTTAAGAGTTTGCAGAACGATCTGATTAAAGCTTGCGGCACCTCAATTTTCTGACTGGACAACGACGACATTCTGAAAGCTGCACAATTTTGACAAAAGGTGGCCGATATATTTGGAGGGAATTTGACCTTTGCTCCTGCAGAGATACATGATGCCCACCCCCCCCCCCGGCCCACCATCCTGTTCCAAGCGGAGCCCCACGGCCTAGTCAGGCCTGACTGAGCTTCTTCGGTCCACTTTGGAGGCCCCCCCCGCCCACCTCCGTGCACTGTGCTCCCAATCCCATAAAGGCCTGACTGAACAAACACAGTGCCCTTTCCACATGGCCTCCCAGGCTCCCATTTCAGTCCGGCAATGAAAAGGACTACTGTAAATAAAGAGGCCTCTTTGACCTGCCATTGTCTGCTCCCAGACCCCTGCATCCACTCTACTGTAACACAGCCACACTCTGCACAATGGACTCACTGATGGCTGTGCTAACCTTTGCCGGAGAGTGATACACCCATAGATTCAGGATAAAAAAAGCACTGTCAAAGAGTTCCCTCCCCACTGCGCTCCCAAACTCTTAAGCTGTGGTATCCCTGCTGGAGTGGGTTGTCTGGCTGCAAAGTCCCATTAAAAATTCTTTATTTTATTTTTTAAAAAGACCTTCCAAATTATACTCGTTATAGCAGCAAAAAAAAAAAATCTCTTTTGCAACAAAAGTCTGTGTAAATGAAAACTACTATATCTGTTTTAGCAGCTAACTTGTAAAACGTGACTAAATAAGCAAAACTTCTTCAAACCATCGCCATAGGAACAACAGACTGAAAACGTTCATTAGATTTTGCTTCCTCGCATTCAAATCATGCCTTTTCTGTAAAGGGGTCAAATTCAACCACGTGTAGCTCCGGGAATATACAGCCAATTTATCCCGGAAGTTAAAATCGGATTTGTCCAGCCCGAACCCAGACCTGGTCACCATAAGGAATTTAAGCTATTCGGCTGGGGCCGTTTGATTCGAGATGGGCTGCCCAGAAGTTTGCGATTCATGGTTATCTTCGGGGAGCTGACATGCACCCAACGCTTGTGGCGTTTTTTTTAAGATCACAGAGCTGAGTCAGCGAGAAGCCCTTCTATCTGTTGAGGTTCTGTTTGGTGCTCTGTTCCCGCTCCACATCCCGGGTGGATTTCAGAGCACTGGCAGCAACAGATAAACACTTGCTCGGAGGCAGTCATTTCAAAACTTGCAACTGCAATATTCGTCTCCCGGCTGGGGGATCAGGCTGCGGAAATGTACAAGTGGCCGAGCCACCAATCTCCAGGTTATAAAAAGACAAAATGGAGAAAAGGGCAAAAAGAGTGACGAGGATGATACCAGAACCGAGAGGTTATAACTATCAGGAACGACTGAACAGACTGGGGCTCTTTGCTCTAGAAAAGAGAAGGCGGAGGGGTGGCCTGATCGAGGTCTTTAAAATTATGAAGGAGTTCAACAGGGTAGACGTAGAGAAGATGTTTCCACTTGTGGAGGAATCCAAAACTAAGGGCCATCAATATAAGAGAGTCACGAATAAATCCAATCGAGAATTCTGGAGAAACTTCTTTACCCAGAGAGAGTGATTCGAATGTGGAACTCGCTAACACAGGCAAGAGTTTAGGCGAATGGCACAGATACATTTAAGGGGAAGCTAGATAAACACATGAGGGAGAAAGGAATAGAAGGTTATGCTGATAGTTTATACCGTAACCCCAGTGTCCCCATTGGAGGTTAGGTAGGTTGATGGGACACAGCCAAAGGCAAGTATGAGAACAAAATCAGTTCCCAAATGTACAAAAAAAAATTATGCCCTGAAAAGAGAGGCGCACCAAACAAAACTGGATCTTTCAGATTGCGCACTGTGTTTCAATTTCCGTCATGTAATGGACAAGCGTTGCAGGCGATCAGTGTATCTGGGAATTGTACAAGGCAGAAAGGAAGTTTTAAACCAGCAGGGGGAAACAATTTAAAGTGGAAGAGGATTTTGCCTACCCTTCCAAACTGCACCATTACTCATTAAGCAAGGAGGCGAGTGTAATCACCCTCTCTAAATCAGAAACAGACTGAAGTCTACCAGAAAAAACTGGCCAGAAGACAGTTTTCATATTTAATCATCATTTAAATCATTCAAAACAGAACAGCAAATATTGCAGCAAGAGCAGGTGGAACATATGAATTTAATGGAAAATTCTAACCTTTCATTATTTTCCTTTCCACGATACCCAAAGTGCTAAGCTTGTTTAGAAGGGTAATCCCCTTTACAGCTAATCAGATCCCTGCCCCCACAGTCCGTACCGCACACAGATCAGGTAACCATGTTTATCAACTCCGCTTACAAACGGTACGGAAGCTTTGTTTCAGGAGTTAATTCGTCGTCAGGCGGGGTGGGTGGGGTACAATTGGTCCTTGTCCTTGGCCCCAGTCACCTGACCATTGTGGTCGGGTGAGTAAACACAGGCTGGACTACAGTGGTATCGGACTCTGCACAATAAAGCATTGTGCGACACTGTGATCTTCATTTGCCCCCCCCGCCCCCACACCCACCACAAGAACAGCCCGTTTTCACAGAAGAATCACGCTTGCCAATTGCTCTTAGACTCATTCAAACCTTCCACAAGGTGCCAATTAGACAAAGATTTTCCTTTTTGTGGGAGAGCGGAGATGTTGCTGCGCTGCTGGTCATAGTCACCGGTGTACATACAGCCCCTTTCACATGGGTCTCTGGCAGACTTGGCTTTGTTTTCACATTGAGTGGTGGTGCAAGCAGACTTGTAGGGTGCTGAAGGGGGTAACTGCTTTAAGCTCGAATGCCCAATGGAACAATATAGATCAAGGCTGAGGTCCCTCCCTGCCTGTTCAAGTGGATGCAACAAGATCCCATGGCACTATTAGAATAGAGCAGAGTGTTCTCCTCTTGCCTTGGCCAACATTCCTCCCTCACTCAACATCACCACAAATACATCAACTAAATCACTCATTGCACTGCTGTTAATGGGACCTTGCTGTGCACAAATTGGCTGCTGTGTTTGCCTGCATAACGGTGACTACACGTCAAAAGTAATTAATTGGTTGTGAAGTGCTTTGGGACAGCCTGTAAAACCAGTTCTACAGATGGAAGCTTGTTCAGTTTTTCTTTATGACAGACTTGTATTTATATAGCGCCTTACAGCCAATGAAGTACTCATCAGTCACTGAAATATAGTCACTGTTATAATGTAAGAATCATAGCAGCCAATGTGCGCACAGCAAGCTCCCACAAACAATGAGATAAATGACCAGATAATCTTATTTTTTTTGAGAGAGAAATTGGTTGAGGGATAAATGTTGGCCAGGACACCCATGTGAGCACTCCCCTGCTCTTCTTCGGAATGGTGCCATGGGATCTTTTACATCCACCTGAGGGGGCCTTGGTTTAAGGTCTCATCTGAAAGACGGCCCCTCCGACAGTGCAGCGCTCGCTCAGTACTGCATTGTAGTGCTGGCCTAGATTATGTGCTCAAGTCTCTGGAGTGGGACTCGAACCCAATTCAACTGTCATAGTGTCGAATTGGTTTTTAAAAAGTTACTCTCTATTCCCATTCCGTGCGGAGTTACTTGCTCTTAGTCGAGCCACTGTGATTACGATGAAGGGCAATAATCAGACAGCGGTCCTGCTTTCAGGTCGCCAGATAGCGACTCCCATTGAAAAGTGAACCTACATGGATGTCACGCAAGGACAGGATCAGGCCTGGCTGCAATGCACCTGAACAGGCTGGGGCTCTTTTCTCAAATTAAAAAAAAGAGAAGGTGGAGGGATGACCTAATGAAAGGGTAGATGTAGAGAAGATGTTTCCACTTGTGGTGTTGGGGGGAGGGGGGGGGGTGCAAAACTAGAGGTCATAAATACAAGACAGTCAGTCACTAATAAATCCAATAAGGAATTCAGGAGAAACTTCTTTACCCAGAGAGAGTGTAACTTGCTACCACATGGGGTTGTTGAGGCGAATAAATGCATTTGAGGGAAGCCAGATAAACACACGAGAGAGAATGAAATAGAAGGATATGCCAATTAGAGTTAGATGAAGTAGGGTGGGAGGAGGCGCGTGTTGAGCATAAACACCCGGATAGACCCGTTAGGCCTGTTTCTGTGCTGTAAATACAAAGTAATTTTCTGTACAAAAAAAAAATAGCCTGCCAACCCTTATTATTGAGGCTCCAAACACAACAAAGGGCCACCTGGGCACAGGACTGAGAGGCTACCGCATTAATCAGGAGAGGACTACATTGGAGGAACAAAAGAGAGTCACTTGCCACATCAATGCAACCCTTGACCTTTGGCCTGCCAACCACAGAACTATGGACAAATCAGACACCGCATGTACGGAGCCGGGCCGTTTCACAATCTCTTAGCCAAATTTGGTGTGCCTGGATGA
Organism: Squalus acanthias; assembly: GCA_030390025.1. Classification (NCBI taxonomy): domain Eukaryota; kingdom Metazoa; phylum Chordata; class Chondrichthyes; order Squaliformes; family Squalidae; genus Squalus; species Squalus acanthias. The sequence goes on from CM059445.1 coordinate 58,560,281, forward strand.
CATGATGCTTAGTCAAACATTAGACGCTCCAACCTCCAGGATGGCAGTACAGAGTTCAGCGTGATAAGCCAAGCACTAACAATCGCAATGTCAGGAAAGGTTATTGCACCAGACACATTTGCCAGAAGTCATTAAGTGCATCTTATTTACACATTTTTATTGCAGCGTTCCCATCACATTCAGGGACCTTTTTTTTTGACCTTCACCTAGAGACTTTGAGGTGGCCAATTCTGTGAAACATAGCAAGACACCATTTAGGACTCTCTCTCTCTCTCACACTATGCGTCTTCTCGCTGTACACATCTGCACTTCAGAACTAGTTCATTGCTTGAAGCATCTTGGATATGTCAACATACATAAATACAAGAACAATATACATACCCATCACTGCAATCCTTCAGATTGCCCCAAAACAAACACATTGCAGAAAGGATTGATAAACTATGTAATCACCAAGAGCAAGAAAGGATTTGCCATTTACTGTCTTGTGAAATATTGTTGTTATTTACCTTATTTAGTAATGAGCAGGTTTTAGTCATAGAATGATACAACACAGGAAGAGGCCATTCGGCCCATCGTGGTGACGAGAGCTATCTGATTAGTCCCACTCCCCTGCTCATTCCCCTGTAGCCCTGCACTGTTTCTCCTTCAAGTATTTAACTAATTCCGTTTTGAAAGTTATTGTTGAATCTGCTTCCACTGCTCTTTCAGGCAGCGCATTCCAGGTCATCATAATTATTAGTCAATAAACACACATTGAGGTTCAATATAAATTATAGTTCAGCAAGTTTATTCAAGTAATTACGTATGCTGAAGGAAGGGAGTTTTTTGTCTTCTGTTTTGGCCATGCTACTCCAGAGGGTGCTGGGATATAGTTTCAAAGGCTCCAGCCACGTTCTGGCACCAAGTGGCTAGTCAACCATGAAGTGAATCACACTGCAAATGGATGCCCAATTCCTAGCAGGAATCACCAGTTACCCATCACGAGCAGGAGCCCTGGCCGATCCCTTAGCTATCGGTTGAATATCCCGTATATGCTCACTGCCTGTTCTGGGACACGGGGAGTGGCCACTTGAGGCAAAAGACTGCTGGTACACCTGGCTCGTTTAAAAAAAAAAAGGGACCATAAGCAGAAATGGGAGAGAATTGGAAAAAGAACACATGCAAATATTATGTTGGTATGTTGCTTCCAGCAAAAATTGTCCATTGCACCGAGACCCTGCAGGGAGAATGTAACCCTGGTGCAGTACAAGATGCTCGCCAAAAAGTGGGGGCTGGTTAAAAAAAGAGCAGAATTATTTTACTATTAAAACATATGGATGGTAATTGTTTTAACTTCTTCTGCAACTCGACTTACTTAAACACAGCCTAACTTCCCTGAAACACACACACTTGAGAATCTGTCATTTTTAAACTTGGAATAGACGGGTTTTATTCAAAATCATAAATGCTCATCTGGTTTCCCTGCCTGCAGTTTTCCCCAAGCCCTACATCTAAAAAGTTGCGAAGGGTGTGGGGGGGCTGGACATTAACTCGGAGACCCTCTCTCTCTTTACCCTGTGCTTGCCTTCCGACCAGCTCAGAGGAGATGCGGCCTGTGGCAACTCTCCACGTGGGTCAGAAAGAAACTAGGACCTCGCCTGTGCTCAAACCTCGAGTTGGGCTTGATCTCAAGAGGCAAGAGTGCTACCTTTTGTTTCGTGTAAATTGTGAAGGGGGAATAAGGAAGACAGAATTTACCAAAAAACATTTTTTTTTTTTTTAAGACACTAGCTATACTTTCCAGCAGGTTGCACCCTATTGCATGCGAGATAATCTGTTGGAAGGGCTAGAACAGCAAGACGACCAAGTTTTTTTTTTCTCGTAACGAATCTGTGTGATACGACTCCAGCGAAGATGTAGAGCACGCAGACACTCTGTTTCTTTATCTCTTAACTTCCTTATCTAACTAACCACAAGTGCACGGCTTCTGTGTCATCAAGCACGGCGCGCTCTTTCACAACAGCACCCCGACGAGTCGCCCAAATCCCCAATCGAGGTTTGCAGTTACCGGTTCGTGCTGGATAGAAACTCGCAAAGAATTAAAAGCTGCTGTTACGCAATGGCACAACCTTATCTCTGGTCCTTGAATTCAGTTTGCGATATCTGCGCTGCTTATACAAACCACATTCTATAACTCGTCCGGGTTACCAGATTAACTGTCTCATTACTAAATCTTAAAAAGTGCACTTCCAGCTGTGCGCTGGTCAGTACATGGAGCTTTGCTCTTGAATGAAGTAACCTAGAAATTAAGTGATAACGGGAAACCACCAAGACTGGTTTTTTTTTGGTATCAAACCTTTAACAGCACAAATCTACATTTAGGTTCAGAGAAGATATTTTTATATTTACCCTATTTTTGGCATGGTCTTAAACCGAGTGATCCTCCCCAAGCCCACGTACCATATTCTCTTCCTTCCTTGACCCACCCCCATTGGGCAGCTCTTTCCCCCGCCCACATTTCCATTTGGCTTTGAGTGCCGGTCTCCAAGTCTTGCTCAGCCCTACAGTAACGGTATGGAGAGTTGAGGCTTTACAGGAGGTACCTTTGGACCACAAGCTGCAGGTTCGAATCCTGGCCTCAGTTGACATTCCCACGTGGGAATCCCAGGATATTGTCTGCTCAAGCTCCCGTGAAGCGCCTTGGGACTTTTTACTACGTTAAAGTCGCTGCATGCTGTTGTCGTCAACAGAAGGGTCAACTGCAGAGGGGCTCAGAGACACGGGAACAGCTCGCTGCATTTAGCCCACAAGTGACGCTTGATCCAACGCTACAAAATCCTTGTGGGTTTATGATAGGATTCCTATGTGGGTCGGTTGGCACTTTGGCGGATCATGAATCTGCTGTTGGCCACACACTTTCAATGTAAAAAAGTGTCGCGGGTGATTGTAGAGTCTCAGCTCAATCTGTATTCATTGAAGTTTGGCAATACCTCAGATCCCCGAGGAAACTATTTATCTCCTCCTCCCCCTCATTTTCTCTTGTAAATGCACAGACTCGTGCTGTGCTAATGTGAGGGTGCAGGGAGAAGTGGGGCAGTGTATTTATAGAGTTGGCACAAAGTCCAAGGAATCACTAACCATTGTAGCATCAATAAAACAGGCGAGAAGTGTTGCAATGGAAGGAGAGGCTCGAGATGAGGAAAGCCTCAGCTGTCAGACAGCAAACCTTTTCTGATTCTTCTCGCAACTTTAAGCATCATTCGATCGCTTTGGATTTTTACATAATAAAGGCATCCGCAATTTTCTCCGATGCTCCAAAGGCGACTTTGTTTGTTAAAAAAATAAAACCCCTCGGCGGTGTTTCGGGAGGCTGATATTTTACTCTGTGGGTTGAATGATCTGCTTTCTGTTAAAAAAAAAATTGATTTTTTTTTCTGGTCAAGGTGAGAGTTGTGGTCATCCACATGAAAAGGGCAGTAAGCCCTCCGTAAAACTTTGAGGTCATCCAAAACTCAGCTGCCCTAGATCCGAACTCGATCACCCATCAAGACCTGTTCTCGCAAGAGGCCAGAATCGGAGGAGCGCAGAGCTCTCGGAGGGTAGCAGGGGCTGGAGGAGGGTTAAAGGGGCGGGGGGGGGGGGGGTGGTGAGGCCGTGGAGGGATGTGAAAACAAGGATGAGAATTTTAAAAATCGAGGCGTTGCCGGACCGGGAGCCAATGTAGGTCAGCGAGGACAGGGGGGTGGGGGGTGATGGGCGAATGGGACTCGGCGAGAGTTAAGACACGGTGCAGCAGAGTTTTGGATGAGCTCAAAAAATCACAATCTCACAGAAACCACGTTGGCCATCCTCTCCCAGCTGATATTACGTAACTCAGCACAAACTAAAGGATGAAGCCAGGGATCTTTCTGATTCGGTATTTACTCAGGAGCGTAACAATCTGGTATAACCACAATGCTGCAGCATCCATATGACAGAGAGAGACAAGAAATGTTCAGCACTGCACTGAACAGTTTTTGTTTAAAAAGCTGTGCTGAAGTTGTAACATCCAACTTATGTGTGTCGGCACTTCACAAATATGCTGATGGCATGTTGCAACATCAACAAAGCACTTTCGGCAAGTGTCTAAAAGCGATTAGAAAAGCGTGCAAGAGTTTGAATCAATCCTCAAACCTCGGAACCCTTCAAAACAATTCTTTGCTCTTCTGAAGATTTGAAATTCTCTTGCGGTGCTTAAAGAACGCTTTTTTTTTAAAAAAGAAATTTAAATAAATGGTGTAATAAATGAGCCTCAGGTTTACTCACAAATTACTGCGTAGGATTCCTCTGGGCAACACGCTGCTTATGTTTATACCCATTAAAGCCCAGAATCCATTTAACTGAATCATTTCCCAGTCAAATCCATTACTGACATCAATAATCAGGTTATAATCCACAGCTCCAGAATCGACAGGCAGTATTCCATCAACATTAGAGTCCCGTTTTTTAAATATTGATTATCTCTTGTGCCTTCAGCTGCCTAGGCCCTAAGCTCTGGGATTCCCTCCCTAAACCTCTCCACCTCTCTCTCCCCCCTCCTTTAAGACGCTTCTTAAAACCTACCTCTTTGATCAAGCTTTTGGTCACCTGCCCCAATATGTGGCTCGGTGTCAAATTTATGTCTGATAACGCTCCCGAGGCGCGCCTTGGGACACTTTACTACATTAAAGGCGCTATATAAATGCACGTAGTTGTTGTTGTAGAATTAATTGGCGATAACGTTCAACTGAGGCCACTGGTGTATATTGGGCGCCATTTCTGGAGCCCGCGGGTCAGTTGTTCGCCTTTTAGCCCAAAGATTGGTTGATGTTGGATTGGTTACATCCTGAGGCTCAGGGCCAAACTATATAACCTATAATGCTAACATCAAAGTTGTCAATTCTGTCGCCTGTCCATGTTCATTCACAGACCACAGTGAAAACAACTCAGCCAATCTCCTGGAGCTGGACTTGGCGTTAGTCCTCTTGGAATTATCTCCCCTGCTCATAAGGACTGCATTTTCTTCTCCTTATTAGAATCCCACAAGACCCTCTGGGTAGGCTCTTGCCTCATTTTATCAGCCTTCACAAACCAGCTCCTAATGGCCATTTCCTCTCTCGACCCTTTAACTCGTTTCTCTCATTTATCTGTGAAGCACACAAATCTTAATCTAAACTCCATCCAGTTCCAATTCACTGGAGTCCACAAAACACTTCTTTAAAAAACCAAAACTGCACAGCCTTCGTCTCCCTTGATCTGCATTTAAAATACATTACACACCGGCGAGGAAGGGTCTATGCCCGAAACATGCCATCTGTTCTCTCCACGGGTGCTGCCTGATCTGCTCAGTGTTTCCAGCGTTACGTGTTTCAGATTAACCAGCATCCACGGTATTTTGCGTTTGGTTCAATATTCGTCCTCTGCTGCCACAGTGGCCTGCGATGGCATTGAGCCGTTGCAGCCCAGGGAAGTCCCAGAGCGAACTGACCCAAGCCAGGGCTACAGCGGTGGCCAGCGTACCTAAAGCCAAAAATTATGGGGCCGGGGGGGTGGGTGGGGGGGGGGAGAAACTCAGTCTAGGCTCCTACTCTGCATCCACCACCAGTCAATTTTTACAGTCAGCTGGTTTTACTAGTTATCGAATGTCTATCTGTGCTAGCACGGTGCAAAAACTTCAGCATTTCAATGTCAAAACTCCTAAAGAAGAAACAGTCAACAGCATTTCAGTCACAGGGTGGCACTTGTGTGCAAATACGGCCAAAGGAGTTCCAGTTCCAAGTCAGTGAATACATTGAAACTCCAGAGAGGATTTGGTGGTGTTGTATTTTAGATACTGGCCTTTCACCTGAGAGAGATGGGTTCCAAAGCCAACTCAGACTGCTGGGATGGGAATCTCATCTACCTGCTATCTGTCAAGGGCCTTGCACGCAGAGCGTTTGGGCAGTGTCATAGCGTCACAGAATTTCACAGCAGAGGTCGTCATTAGGCCCATCATCCTCCTTGTACTATCTCTCTGAAAGAGCTATCCACTTAGATCCATTCCGCTGCCCTCTTCCCAGATCTTATAAAACATTTCTTTTTCAAATACTTATCCACTTTCTTTTCACAAGTTGTTATGAATTCTGCTTCCATCACTATTTCTGGTAGGGCATTCCATGTCCCAACAACTCTGAAAAATATTCTTCTACCCGCACTCTGTTCCTGTGGTGATTATCTAAATGCCCTCTAGTTACCAACTCACCAACCAATGGCGATAGCGTATCCCTATTTGCCTCATCGAAATCTCTCTCAACTTTGATCCCCCTCAGTCAAATCTCCTCTGTTCCTTCTCTGCTGTAATGAAGTTCCAGTTTCTCCAGCCTCTCCTCACAACTAAGCATCTCATCCCAGATACCATCTGAGTGAATCTCTTCTGCACCCTCTCCCTGGCCTTGATATCCTATAGTAGGCACTCAAAACTGGACAATATTCTAATTTTGGCCTAACCAATTTTTTTTTTTAATATAGGTTCAACATTATCACTTTGTTCTTTCACGCAATGCCTCTATATATAGGATCCCACATCTCCTCCCTCTCCACCCCCAGAGTTTTATAAACTTCTCCTCCCACTCCCTAGTGACATGGGCCCACACCACTAGTGTGTCAGTAATTTGCCTAACTTGGAAAACCCACTCAGTAAGGTCACAAAACAGCAATGGAAAAAGTCATACTAGTGCATAGGAGCTTTTTTTTCCTGGGTTTGGGGCAGAGGCACATACTGAGGGCAAAGTTGAGGAAGCTTCATAGGGACAGGAGTAGGCCATTCAGCCCCTCAAGCCTGTTCCGCCACCATTCAATCAGATCATGGCCGATCTGGATCCAGACTCCATTTACCGCCTTGGTTCTGTAACCCTTAATACCCTTACCCAACAAAAATTGATCAATCTCAGTTCTTGAAATTTTCAATTGACCTCCAACCTCAACCGCTTGTTAAGGAAGTGAGTTCAAGATTTCCACTACTCTGCAATCTGCTTCGAGCCATGCCAGATTAGTGTATGAAATGGAAAGTGTTGCAGTCCACAGCATTAATCTCGCTCACCTGGGTGAACACAAAAAAGCACAGGATCTATATTTTTATACTGTTAAGAGACAAGTGTCAGCTGTGGCTCAGTTGGTAGCACCCTCATTCTGAGTCAGAAGGTCGGGGGTTCAAGTTCTACTCCAGAGACTTGAGCACGTAAATCCAGGCTGACACTCCAGTGCAGTACTGAGGGAGTGCTGCACTGTCGGAGGTGCCGTCTTTTGGATGAAACGTTAAACCGAGGCCCCGTCTGCTCTCTCAGGTGGACGAAAAGGATCTCATGGCAGGATTTCGAAGAGCAGCAGGGGAGCTCTCCCGGTGTCCTGGGGCCAATATTTATCCCCCAGTCAACATCACTATCTGGACATTATCACTTTGCTGTTTGTGGGAGCTTGCTGTGCGCAAATTGGCTGCTGCGTTTCCTGCATTACAACAGTGACTACACATCAAAAAAGTACTTCATTGGCTGTAAAGCGCTTTGGGACATCCGGTGGTCGCGAAAGGCGCTATAGAAATGCAAGTCATTTTTCTTTAAGCAAAGTATAGCGGAGGTTGAATACAGTGGATCACAAAAAAGTGATAGTTTGCCAATAAAATAAAAAAGAAACCCACGTTGGAGCCAATCAGCAGCCTCGGTTACCAGACATGGCTGCGGTATAAAACAATGCCCATTATTCAGTTCCCAACTTTTAAAGTTAGAGGTCTCTGGCAGAAAGAGCCATTATATTTACAGTTCATCTCTCAACAATGGAGCATATGCCTTTATAAGAGCATCAGCGCGCCATATATTGTATAACAGACCATAAGGTTATCAGTTAGACTGATAATACGTCTATGGAGAGCCTGCTGCTCAAACACACACAGACATAAAGTGAGTCACACACACACACACACACACAAAGTACCATTTATAAGCTCTTTCTGTTGCGATCTCTTCAGCATGCTCAGTGGTGGTGCCAACCCTGGAGTCTCCAGGAATTAAGGATTAATCTTCAGGGCACTGCTGCGGGCAAACTCAGGAGAAAAATCACAGGGGCATTTAAAAAAGTGTTTTTCCCCATTTTGTTCGAATACTTATTTATTGGTGATAAAAATATTGGAGATGGGGGGGGGAGGGGAAGGCTGTTTTATTGACGGTCAAGAATCAGTCAATTGGGTAACAAAGAGGGCGATTTTAACCCTACTCGCTCCGCAGAAACCTGGCGGGTGGGCAGTTAAAAATCGCCCTGGCTCTTACCTGTCCGAAAGCCGCCATGATCGCAACATCTGTAATTTTAAACTTGCTCCCGAGCGGGCGGCAAGGACAGGCGCCCGGAGCCAACGGGGTCCTTCTTTACATATGCATATTGCGGCCCGATGACATCATTGAGACCCGACTGTAATTTTAACTCTGGCCTGAGCGGGGAATCGGAGCCAATGAGTCTGTTCGCTTTCCAATTTGTGGGGGGGGGGGGGGGGGGGGGGGGGAAAGAGAGGCGGGGCGCCACGAGGATCGACTCGTCAGGCAACCAATGATGGGAGCGTAGAGGCGGGGCGGTTGGAGGTGAGAGATCAAGTGACGAAACCTCCAGGAACACGCTCAACCACAGTTGGCAACCCCAACGCTCAGACTGGTCATAGAGACAGACCGCAAACAAGCCTAACCATTGGGAGTGTAGAAAGAATATATCCAGAAAACACAGTTACATCTCCAGCACGGAGAGCTGCAGAAGTTCTTGGGCAACAAGTAGTTGGTTAGGATTTGGAATTGGATAAATACTTGAAGGAGAAAAAATTGCCAGGATATGGGGACAGAGCGGGACTAACGGGATTGCTCTTCGAAAGAGCCGGCGCAGACTCGATGGGCTGAATGGCCTCCTTCTGTGCTGTGCTATTCTATGATTCTATGCACCTCAAAACATTTATCTAGTATGAGGCTTACTTGTCAAAATCCTTACCGCCGGTTTCTCCGCCCCCCCGCCAATCATCATTTTCTTCCCCTTCTCCCCTGAAAGCAGACTGCTGCTGGAGTACAGCTCCACAAGTTGCTAGCCGCCCTCCACTACCTCACCACGGTTGCCAACTCCGGTTGGACATATTCCTGGAGGTTTCATCATATGACCTCCCACTGCCCCGCCCTATCAAACAGGCTTTCGTCCTCTCCACCCCCCATCCCCACCTCCCCCCCAAACCTCATCTCCAAGATTTTTATAACTAATAAATGATAAAGTGCCCTTATGATATTTCTCCCGGGTTCTGCTCGCAACAGTGTCCCAGAATATGAATCTTTCATCCCTGGAGACTCCAGGGCAATTTCTGGAGGGTTGGCACCCCAATACCTCACTCAAGCAGGGGAGTTATCCCCAGTGTCCTGGACAATATTTATCCCTCAAGAAACATCTAAATCAGATTACATTACAACAGTGACCACACTTGAAAAGTACTTCATTGGCTGTAAAGCGCTTTGAGACATCCAGTGGTCATGAAAGGCGCTATATAAATACTTTCAAATGGCGTTCCTCGAGTGTGAGCCTAACCAATGGCATGTTGGCAGGCGATTACATCATGCGGTGCATCATGGTCTAGCCGTATCCATTCCCAGCTGACAGCTACACTTTCCTGCAGGGATTCCCAACTAGTGCGCCGTACACTTCCGTTCCCACCACCTCCCACCTGAAGCAAATGGTACCACCCTTCCAGTGCTGACCCGACTGAGATCAGATAACTCAGCACAGACCAGAGGGTCAACTTGGAGTCTTTCTCATCAATCTATCCCAGGACCACACTGTGGTAGGGGAGATGCATTTACCAATTGAGTCATTGCAGGAGCCTGTTTTTGGTGCTCTGTAACCACTTCCATTTTAGTTGACTTGTGTTACCTCTGTAGATGGCTGTTCAGCACGTTAACATAAGAACATAAGAAATAAGAGCAGGCCATACGGCCCCTCGAGCCTGCGCCGCCATTCAATAAGATCATGGCTGATCTTTGACCTCAACTCCACTTTCCCGCCCGATCTCCATATCCCTTGATTCCCCTAGAGTCCAAAAATCTATCTATCTCAGCCTTGAATATACTCAACGACTCAGCATCCACAGCCCTCTGGGGCAGAGAATTCCAAAGATTCCCAACCCTCTGAGTGAAGAAATTCTTCCTCATCTTGGTCTTAAATGGCCAACCCCTTATCCTGAGACTATGCCCCCTGGTTCTAGACACTCCAGCCAGGGGAAACAACCTCTCAGCATCTACCCTGTCAATCCCCTTCAGAATCCTGTATGTTTTAATGAGATCACCTCTCATTCTTCTAAACTCCAGAGGAGTATAGGCCCATTCTGCACAATCTCTCATCATAGGACAGCCCTCTCATCCCAGGAATCAATCTAGTGAACCTTCGTTGAAGAGGTTGGGATGAGTTAACCTAATTATTGCAATCCCATAAACACGTTTTTTTTTTTAAATGAACTTTCAGCAGAGATTACAATTCCATTGGAGAGATAGTCGTGGTGAGTTTGGGGATGAAGACAATCAATACCCAAGTTGCGGAAGATTGAACTCCTAAACTGAAGACCGACTAATTTCTAGTCGTAAGAGAACAAGCTGGTTCTTCTCAACAGGGCGACGAAACACTCTACGTGTTGTGCTAGCAGTAAACAGCACTGAATGAGCCAAAATAAATAGTGAGCAGGAGTGTTTCCACTCAAAAAACGTGGGGTTAAGATCGCTGTGAAAAGATGAAAAAGCTTGTGCAGCGAGGAGGAAAAAAAAAAAGCTGTTACACATTCACTTCCTCTCATTTTCATCACCACCTCACATATATTTGGGAATGCATCATTCTCAAATAAATAGATTCAATGATATGCCCAGTTTCCCCCTTTCCAGGTAACCGCAAGTCATGCGCCATGCCCCAGATCCCAAGCCACTGCCAATTCTGCTCTAATATTTTGCCACAATCACTGCTCCTCTGAAATTTCCTTCCTTGTTCCTCCTCCGCTCCAGCTAAATATTGTCCCAGTTGTTCTTTCTCCTCAGCTCACCCTCAACAGTGTTGAAAGCAAGACTCTTCGCACCATTTCCTGCTTAACTCCTCCTTTCCCCAGAATCTCAAAAGAGTTCAACACTTTACATCGCTCAGTATTCCCTTCCTCTTTTAACCTACAGGAACAGGAGGAGGCCATCCAGCCCTGCGAGCCTACTTTGCCATTCGATTAGATCGTGGCTGATCTGTACCTCAACCCCATTTGCCCGCCTTTGCTTCATATCCCTCACCTAATAAAAATCAATCAATCTCAGTCTTGAAAGCACCAATTGATTTCCCTCCTAAATGGCCTGGCTCTAATTTTTAAGATTATGTCCCCTTGTTCTGGGTTCCCCCACATGGTGAAATAGTTTCTCTGCATCTACCCTACCAAATCCTTTAAACACCTCGATCAAATCACATCTCAATCTTCTAAACTCAATAGAAAATTGACTTAAATTGAAAGCTTGGTGGCGCCTAATCAATACATATTGATTGCCCTCCTCATCTTTCGGATGAGACGTTAAACCGAGGCCCCCTCTGCTCTCTCAGGTGGGCGTAAAAGATCCCATGGCCACTATTTCGAAGAAGAGCAGGGGAGTTCTCCCCGGTGTCCTGGGGCCAATATTTATTCCTCAATCACCACCACCAAAAACAGATGATGATCTGGTCATCATCACATTGCTGTTTGTGGGAGCTTGCTGTGCGCAAATTGGCTACCATGTTTCCTACATTACGACAGTGACTACACTTCAAAAAGTACTTCATTGGCTGTAAAGCGCTTTGGGACATCCTGAGGTTGTGAAAGGCGCTATAGAAATGCAGGTCTTTCTTTCTTTCCTACCTGTTCCAAACTTGGCGCTGTCCTGCACTGTGGGACATCCCGAGACATGACAAGGCATTTTATAAAAGCAAGTTCTTTCCTCACCCCCCACCCCCCCAACCGGGCCTTGGTCCATTAAAAACAAACACAGAGCACTAGGAGAGACACAACATAAATGCGAGGCAACTCCCACCCAGTTTTCTTTCCTGGTAGACGAGAGCTCCTCTCTATGCGACAATCCGGCCAGGATCAGGCATCTACCCGCCGAGAGGGGGGGGGGGGGGGGTCACGAGTGCAACCAGCCGCTCAACAACTTGCACCAGTGGAGCGCCAACCTGCACTCGCATACCACAACAGTCCAGCAGCTCTTCAAAACAAAAAACAAAAAAAGCACGCAGCCTCCACTGCTACTCTGCCTGGCTAGTCGGGAGCTCTTACTGGGATTACAAGCTGCTGATAATTGCTGGCTTTCAGATCTGAGAAACGGTGCACACACACACACGCTTTCTATCCCCTCATGTAAGAGAGGAATGTAAATATTGGGCGCATGCCAGGAAAACTAAAATTCAGCCAGAAAAACTATAAAAGCAGTTCTCCAACATACAAACACTATAAGTGGCAATGATTTCAGCGCCATTCAGGCAGGGTGTTGTAAGTAGGGCAAAGCACTCTACGGGGCTGAGGATAATAGGAAATGAGGAAACATTGCTAAAATCTTTGAAAAGATAGGCGCGCAGTACTGTGCAGTTTTAACTCATTAGTATCCAACACTACACTTAATGTCTCCCAACATTTAGCCCCCAAATCTTTACAATGTTCAGTTAAACTTCTTTTTAAGCTGCAAATCCCACTTGCTACCTCGGACTTTTCAATATCCAGACGCCTATAAATGATAGGCTCTCGGGTCGAATTAATGCATTTGAGCATCCCCTTCAACCCTTTGTCAGTCAACATAAAACATGCATCAGTTAGCAGATTACTCATTACACATTATCTGATATTTACTTGTAACATTAAAGAAGCATTTTTATATCCTGAAGATAATTGACAGATAAAAGGTTCACTCTGCAACGAGAGAGAGAAAAAACACAACCACACAGGAGCCAAGCAGGGTTCCACTCCCACACCTTGCATTTACACAGCACCGTTAGTGTAGTAAAACGTCCCAAGGTGCTTCACAGGAGCGTTATCAAAACAAAATTTTACACAGAGCCACGTAAGGAGATATTAGGACAGGTGACCAAAAGCTTGGTCAAAAGAGGAAGATTTTAAGGTTCTTAAAAGGAGGGAGGAGAGAGAGGCGGAGGTGGTTTAGGGAGGGAATTCCAGAGCTTAGGGCCCAGGCAGCTGAAGGCACGGCCGCCAATGGTGGAGCGATGAAAATTGTGGATGCGCAAGAGGCCAGAATTGGAGGAGCGCAGAGATCTCGGAGGGCTGTAGGAGGTTAGAGATAGGGAGGGGCGAGGACATGGAGGGATTTGAAAACAAGGAGGAAAAGTCACCTGCCCACCCTCTCCAACACAGAGTGGCGCATTGTGGGCGAGGAGCATGGAAATACAGACCACGAAAGGGAATAAAATCCAACATTCTTGACTTTTCAAAATACATATACTTGGTAACCATTAAAGACACCATCTGAAGTTAGTCCTGCTGTAATTTCTGGTCTGATAAGATTGCAGAAGATAATGTACTTTAAGCTACTGCAAGATGCCAGAACATAGAAGCGGCAAAACAGGAAAGCTAAAAAAAAAAGGTTTGATTCACGACAAGCTAAAAAAAATTAAAACACAGCAACTTCTTAGTTGAAGGCAAACAAAAGTTAGGATTAAAAAAAGTTAAGATACGTCTCGTGAGCTCTTTAGTTATTCCTTTCAGGCGGAGCAGAGAGTTATTCCAGGAACTCTGGCCATGTTATTACCTGATTAGCTCAGTCTGAATTAATTTGTGTTCCAGCACTAACCTGGAAAAGCAGTTTTGAAAAGAATGACACAGTCCAGGACTGCCCAGAATGAATAGAATAACCAAATTTACACAGGAAACTAGCACTTACCAGACCCTTCATTCTAACACACATAACCCTGTGTTATATCTGGAAGCAATTACACAGAGTTAAATATGATCTACCTTCAATCTGCCTTCCTTCAATCTGCCTTCCACTAAAATTAAGTCCAAAGAAATATTTTAAACATTTGTAAAAGGAGATGGCATGTTCTGTGCAGACTGCCTGGCTAAGTTTACTAATTTGCCACTCAAAACAATTCCACATGCAAGATTCTACATAACTGGCTAAATTTTTAAACAGAAACTTCATAGGTCGATTAGGAAGTATCTGAAAATGATTTTCTCTTCTGCAAGTTACATGTCGATCAATTCCTCCGCTCTATAAAAAATTGCCAAACTCAACAGAACATCGGACAGTAAAACTCTGAAGTGTCCAAACTTTACAAAGTTTTTCCTCATTTGCTTTCTGGTTAAATATTTTATCCTCTGAAGAGATCATCCCTCCTGCTCAGTCAAAATGATTCATTAATCAAGTTTACTTAAAATGTCCACTAATTCAGATTCATTTAAAAACAAATTGTGATTTTCCATTTTAAAATTGCAGCTATTTTATTTCAGCATTACAACCAATTCTAAAGATTGCGTTTTTTTTAAAATAAAGTTTATTTTGCAGTCCAGCAATTAAATTACCACTAAATCTTACTTACACATCAAGATTCTCTTTCATAGATCGGCACGAAATACTTAAGAATTTCAGTTTAAAGTTTCAAATAAACAAGTTTGAGGGTTTCAGTACCTTACCATAAGAAAGAAAGACTTGCATTTCTCCAGCGCCTTTCACGACCAATGAAGTACTTTTGGAGTGTAGTCACTGTTGTAATGTGGGAAACACGGCAGCCAATTTGCGCACAGCAAGCTCCCACAAACAGCAATGTGATAATAATCAGATAATCTGTTTTTGTTATGTTGATTGAGGGATAAATATTGGCCAGGACACAAGAAATTCACAAGGATTATAATCTACACACACTGAAAACCCTTTCAAAAAATGCTGAAAGAGACAAGCTGGAGAATCAAGTCAGCAGAAGAGAGCATTAAATTATAGCCCAGACTACAGAATCACAAAACCATCCCCGAAATAAACTAAACTGATACGAGAGCGAGAAATTTTAACTTAAGCCGCCTGGTGGGAGACTGATACAACCACTTCAGTGGCCCGATTTTGCTCAACATCGACGATATTGGAAAGTAAAAAATCAGGCGGCCGAGCAGATTGGGTCAGTTTCCCACCGGGTGGGTTAAGGTATAATTACCCTACGTCCGCAATTTCGAAACCCATCCAGACCCAAGACTGGGGCCAAAATTTGTCCTCCACCAACATCAAGTTACCAAAATCGTCCCCATTGGGATTCAGGGCCCATCATTACGAACTAGGAAAATCAGACACAAGTCTCGAAAATAATTCAGCAGCATCTCTCCGCCAAAACAGCAGTTAGTTCATTATACCAGTGTGTACCATCTACAAGATGCACTGCAGCAACTTGCCAAGGCTTCTTCGGCAGCACCTCCCAAACCCGCGACCTCTTCCACCTAGAAGGACAAGGGCAGCAGGCACATGGGAACACCACCACCTCCAAGTTCCCCTCCAAGTCACACACCATCCTGACTTGGAAATATATCGGTCGATCCTTCATCGTCGCTGGGTCAAAATCCTGGAACTCCCTCCCTAACAGCACTGTGGGAGTACCATCACCACACGGACTGCAGCGGTTCAAGAAGGCGGCTCACCACCACCTTCTCAAGGGCAATTAGGGATGGGCAATAAATGCTGGCCTTGCCCACATCCCATAAACGAACAAAAAAAAAATTATTGATTGATACAGCACAGAAGGAGGTCATTCGACGCATCGTGTCTGTGCCGGCTCTTTGAACGAGCTGTCCAATTAGTCCCACTCCCCCCTGCTCTTTCCCCATAGCCCTGTATTTTTTTTCCCCTTCAAGTACTGTACTGCTAGACGGTACTCCAATGCTTTCAGCTAATTGACAATCAGATTATGCTGGAAGTAAGGTGTCGAATATTTCTTTCGTTGAAAACGACCTAACAGTTTAAGGGATTAATCTCAAAAAATGCTCACTGTACTCGGCAGGCATGCCAGTATCTGGAAAGAAAGGGGCCGAAATAATTTTTAAAAACAGACTTGAGCTCCTCATCACGTCTGTCAACCACCCCAAAGCGTTTCACATACAATGAACTACTCTTGAACTACAGTCGCTGTTGTCACGCAGCCACTTTGTGCACAGCAAGATTCCAAAGACAGCAATGAGACTAATGACCAGTTAATGCGGTGCCACAGTTATGGTTAAATGAGGAATGTGGAAGGTTAATGAAGGGTCTCTGCCCAAAAGGTTAACACACCATTTTTCCTTTCAGGTGCTGATGGCCTTGGAGTACATTTCACAGAACTTTACAGCACAGAAACAGGCCAGTCGGCCCAACTGGTCTATGCTGGTGTTTATGCTCCACACGGCTTATTTCATCTGACATATCCTTCGATTCCTTTCTCCCTCATGTATTTATCTATCGTCCCCTTAAATGAATCTTTTGCTAATTGCCTCAACCAATCCATGTGGTAGCAAGTTCCACATTCCCAGTACTTTTATTTCATATTTCCAATATTTTCTTTTTAGCTTAACAATGTAACAAGGCGATCCGTCTGATAAGTTCTTCCACATAGATCAGCTCAATTGAAAAAAACTACTGATGTACAAAATGGCCAGACAGAAACGTCCCAATGGCTCAGTGGAAGAATGCACCATGTGGGGTGTTGACCACTGCAGACCAGGAAGGTGCCAAGACCAAACGGTTTCTGTGGCAATAACTAATGAGACAGAGAGACAGAGAGACAGAGAGACAGAGAGACAGAGAGACAGAGAGACAGAGAGACAGAGAGACAGAGAGACAGAGAGACAGAGAGACAGAGAGACAGAGAGAGACAGAGAGAGACAGAGAGAGACAGAGAGAGACAGAGAGAGACAGAGAGAGACAGAGAGAGACAGAGAGAGACAGAGAGACCTTCCTCTGATAACTAGAAGGCATCGCTTGATAAGTTAAGAGCGCAAGTGCAGATTTTGGGCAAGGTGGCCTCCATCGCCAGCACTCGCGACCTTAACTGGCACACGAAGATTGGAGAAGACCATTGCCTCGTGTGGATCGTACCCCAGCACGTGTCACCAACCTTTTTGGGGTGGGGAGAGGAGCATAGAATAGCAGAGAAAGAATGTAAAAGCCACAGTGGGAAACCTGCAATAATACACACACTCTGCACTACAGTTCAATCTTAAAGTTACTTAAAAATCGAATTAGATGTATTACTATAGACTTAAATTATACATTACGTTAAAAAAAATAAACACCTCATGTCCCTCATAAGAGGAATAAATCAGAGGCCGCAAGCTTATTTCTTTCCAAAGGAATGTCAATCTGTAGGCTTTTGGTTAACCTCGGGACTCAAGACAAGAACCAGAGTAACAGAATTCCCCAGTGTGTTGACAGAGGTCTTTGCAGCGAGCAGGGGTTACACGAGCAGGTCAAGATCTTGCGCCTAACTGCAGCACTCATTTCCTGAGCAGCCCAGGATCTTCCAGCAATAAAGCTAATGGGACTTCCTAGCGTGGCATGTTCGGACTGACAGAGCTGTCTGTCACTGGCCACGCAGAGGGGAAACGCTGGTTTTGATTATGAGGTTACATTACCAGGTGCCACTAATAAGCTCGGCAGTGAAAGAGAGGGAAGGGAATGGTGGTTGGGGAGGGGGGGGGGGGGGGAGGGAGAGAGAGAAAGAAGGGAGGGAGTGGGTTAAGGGGGTTCCTCAGAGGAACTTGGCTCAAAATCTGGAAATTATCAGCAGCAGTGGCTGCACGCGCTGAATGAGCTGTACCGTTCCCATAAGGTAGCAATATCTTCAGTCAAGTGCATTTTAATTTGTAGTTTTGCAACAGCAACTGACTAAGGTATTGAAGCAACTGAAAGCAGGACAAAAAGTAGAATCAGACAGCACAGGAGGCCATCTGGCCCATCGTTCCTGTGCTGGCTCTTTGAAAGAGCTCTCCGATTAATCCCACTCCCCTGCTCGCTCTTTCCTCGTAGCCTTGCAAATGTTTTTGTTTTCAAGTATTTATCCAATTCCCTTTTGAAAGTTACTATCGAGTCCAGTTCCACCGTCCTTTCAGGCAGCGCATTCCAGATCATAACTGAGGTTTTTTTTTTAATTAAATTTAAACAAAAGACATACTGGGTTCTTCAGACAGCGAGTCCTGACTTGCCCTGTGCTGGTAGGGGTCAGATGCCAATTACTAGCTCTTTCTTCACCTCTCAAATCGTGATTTTTCTTTTTAGAAACAAAATAAAGGTCAGCTACACGACTGCATTTTGCACTGATGCACTCATTGAGGTTTCACAGCAGTGTGAAACGCACGGTGCAGCGCGCGTGCAAAGTCACTCAGACTTTACGAGATGCCACCCTGAGGAAGTACTCACACGGATACAACTGCACCCAGTGAGATACACAGGAACAGGAAAATAGGGCATTCAGCCCTTCAGAGTCTGTTCCGGCATTCAATGAGATCATGGCTGATCGGATCCCATCTGATCCGATCCCATCCCGAGGCGTTACTCACACTGGTATAATTGGACCCAGTGAACACCATCCCGAGTGGGTAGGCCCACTGACACTCAATGTTCAGACCATCACAAGCCGGAGGCATCATTTTCTCGTCATGATTCATCCCTTGGAAACTGTGCTAACTGGATACCAATTTTGTGACTCTTAAAGATTTATATAAAGTGGTCTTAACCCAACAAATACTGCACCCAATTTAGCAGCAAATGTACAAATAAGAGTTTTATTTCTGTCTATTGCAGATGCTGATGAATCAACCGGTTTCAAAGCAAGGAATAGAGGAGGCTGAGGGGAGACCTAATTGAGGTGTATAAAATTATGAGGGGCATAGATAGAGTGGATAGGCAGGACCTATTTACCTTAATGGGGAGGTCAATAACCAGGGGGCATAAATTTAAAGTAATTGGTCAGAAGTTTAGAGGGGATTTGAGGAGAAATTTTTTCACCCAGAGGGTGGTGGGGATCTGGAACTCACTGCCTGAAAGGGTGGTAGAGGCAGAAACCCTCATCACATTTAAAAAGTACTTGGATATGCGCTTGAAGAGCTGTAACCTACAGGGCTACGGACCAAGAGCTGGAAAGTGGGATTAGACTGGAGAGCTCTGTCGGCCGGCACGGACAAGATGGGCTGAATGGCCTCCTTCCGTGCTGTAAATTTCTATGATTCTATGAACTCTGGATTTCAATGTTAAACATCAGCATTTTGTATATTGTAGGGCACGGGGCAAGTAAAATAAGAAGTTCTCCTGAGTCAGAAAGCAGATCTTGTACCTGGGAATCACTTTGTTATAAGTTACACATTTTATTGCAGAATAAAAAGCTCCCCCCTGCTGCACGACAGAAACCCAACTTAAGGGGTGGTATTTGTGAGAAAATGTTCAACATTTCTATTTTGAGGACAAAGGGTGAAAAGTCATCGTTGTCGTAAAAGAAAGACTTGCATTAATATAGTGCCTTTCATGATCTCAGGATGTCCCAAAGCACTTTACAGACAATGAAATAGTTTTGAAGTGTAGTCACTGTTGTAATGTAGGAAACACGGCAGCCAATTTGCACACAGCAAGCTCCCACAAAACAGCAATGTGATAATGACCAGATCATCTGTTTTAGTGATGTTGGTTGAGGGATAAATATTGGCCCCAGGACACCGGGGATAACTCCCCCTGCTCTTCTTCAAAATAGTGCCATGGGATCTTTTTCGTCCACCTGAGAGGGCAGACGGGTCCTGGGTTTAACGTCTCATCTGAAAGATGGCACCTCCGACAGTGCAGCACTCCCTCAGCACTGCCCTGGAGTGTCAGCCTAGCTTTATGTGCTCAAGTCTCTGGAGTGGGGACTTGAACCCGACACCTTCTGACTCAGAGGCTGAGAGAGCTACCCACTCATACCCAAGCAACATAAGTGACTTTCAATACAATTTACAGTGGGGTTGAGAGTTTGGAAATAAAATGGAAAAAGTTGTCGTCCCTCTTCATGAGAATACTTTGCTTTAAGTATCAAGGCAGAACTTTTCAGCTCAACAGGTGGAGGGACGAGGTCAACGGGAGACTGCAGCAGTGAATAGAAAATTCAGTCTATACCAAATATGAAGCAGCTCATTTCAGCAATAATTAGCCCATTTGTCCAAATTAAGTTCAAAATCAATCTATTAAACTGCGCTTCGAATTAATTATAAAAGAGCCCTCATTAACAAACGCAACCGTGACACCAACCCTGAAGCACTCTGGATTAATACACATATTTCGAACAATGGTGGCTCAGCTGCCTTAGTCTGCGTCAGTAATAAAAAATAAATTAAATAGTGAAACACAGACACTTGGTCAGGAGTAAAAGCACACTACCATTTAAACAAGATGTTTAGCTACCGGACATCTGCATTTTAGTTACAAGTAATCCCATGTTGAAACTGGACAACTACAAACTAGCTTGGATCCTAGTTGTCAGCTGCAGTTCAGTTGTGGGTTCAAGTCCCCACTCCAGGGACTTGAGCACATAACGCTAGGCTGACACTCCAGGGCAGTGCTGAGGGAGTGCTACACTGTCGGAGGTGCCGTCTTTCGGATGAGACGTTAAACCGAGGCCCCGTCTGCTCTCTCAGGTGGACGTAAAAGATCCCATGGCACTAGTTCGAAGAAGAGCAGGGGAGTTCTCCCCGGTGTCCTGGGGCCAATATTTATCCCTCAACCAACATAACAAAAACAGATTATCTGGTCATGATCACATTGGTGTTTGTGGGAGTTTCCCACATTACAACAGTGACTCCACTTCAAAAGTACTTCATTGGCTGTATTTCTGTTCTTCTTTCTAGTTCCCCACCAACCCAACCTTTCTGCCCCCGGCCTGAATTAGCAACAGAAAAGCTTGCCAAGCTTAGCTTATAAAGAAAGACCCCTTTGTGGGTGTGGGGAAGAGAACATGTTGCCCACACCCCGCCTTCCTCCGTCCTGAAAGAGGAAACTGTTGCCAACTTCTAGGTTTCAAATCATCTTGCTTCAGCTAGCGGTGCCAGGTGAGGTGGGTGCTTTTTCTCTTCTACATCTCGCTCTGATCCGGTGGGGAAAGGACTCTCAACCTCCAGAAATGGGTCGAGAAGAGCTACATAGGCTGGGGGAGGGGTGAAAACCCACATCCTACTTCACTGTGGTGCAATCCAGCGATACGCTCTGCCAAGAGGCAGCCCAGGGTTTCAACCCTTTCTCGTATCTATGCTGCACACCCCTCACCACATCGCTACCTGCAAGCTAAGCCAGGTGACAGGTGAAGGCATCTGAAAACACCTGACGCCCACCTCTGTTGGGTTATTCATAATCTCTTTTTAAAAAACTTACTCGGGAGTGCAAAGCCAGACTTCCGTGCCACCTTTTGGGTAGAACCATGGTCGAATCAATCATAGAATGGTACAGCACAGAAGGAGGCCATTCGGCCCCTCCTGTCTGTGGAGCTCAATGTTAATATTGGGAAAAAGAGGACACTTTCCATTTCAGGCACCCAATGGTCAACACTTTGGGCATGGGTCAACGCAGAGTCAAACTCCGCCTGCTCTGCACCCCAGCCTCTGAAGAGCGCCCCCTGCTGCAAAGGTCCAACGAAATGGAAATGTCACACTGGTGCAGTAGGGGGCGCTCTTCTGAGGTTGGGGCTGGCTCAGTGAGGGGTCTTGGCGCTGGGCAACGGTAAGCTGCTGAAACGCATCCATTATATAAAGAGAGACAAAGCCTCTGGTCTGGAGCCAATCGCCAATATCTCCATTAGAATTTTTCACTCAACGTGTCCTTACTCAAAGTGAAATTTGTT
Source organism: Squalus acanthias (assembly GCA_030390025.1). NCBI lineage: Eukaryota > Metazoa > Chordata > Chondrichthyes > Squaliformes > Squalidae > Squalus > Squalus acanthias. The sequence continues at coordinate 58,582,130 of CM059445.1, forward strand.
ATTGGACAAATATAGTTGGAGCAGGAAGGAAGTAAAATGGGATGGACGCCTTCCTCCCTAATTCTCCCTACTCCCCAAAGAAACAACTCTCCCTCAGTCAGTATTAGCCTTCTAGAACCACCACTAATATTTTTAAATAGGCAGCACATTCCAAAATTATTCAAATCTCTACCACTTACTAAGTAAATTCCCAGTGTTACAGTGACAGACCTGTGCCCACCAGTACTGTGCCCCAGTGTTAGTGACAGACCTGTGCCCCAGTGTTACAGTGACAGACCTGTACCCACCAGTACTGTACCCCAGTGTTAGTGACAGACCAGTATGGGTTGAAATGGCATTTCCAGATACAAACCAGGTCTGGGAGGACACAATCTATGGGGTGATTTTCAGAGTTGAAGTGGATACAGTATGAAACTTTCACACACCCACCATTACACTTTACTGCAATCCTAGTGGCAACATTGGGTGTCCTCGATTTTATCAATCGGAACAGCACCAGATGAGAAAAAGCCATTCATTCCACAGACAAAATCCACGTGCCACAAGAATTGCAGTGGTTAGTTTGAACAGTGATGCAACATTCTGCTGACTGCAACACACAAACAGCATCCTCCAACATACGTGCACTCTTTCTATAGACACAGCCCTTCCAAAATAATAAAATGAAACCAATACTTGTATTTCATATTACTCTACTGGATCACCCATGGCATCGCTCAAGACAGGTTGAGGGATAGACTGGTTTCAAACACAGACGGACCAGAGAGTGATGGGGGGGCATCTCATCACACTCACTCATCCCAGGAAACACCACTAGCAGAAACAGATCTTAAAAGTAGGATAGTTATTGAGGGAAATGGACCCTTCATTTAAAGAAAAACATCCTGTGACTCCATAAAAGTCCGTCTCACTGACTTTTTTCAGCTTCCCCGCTTTCTAACCTCATCAGCATCCTTTGCACAACACCCAAACACAACATCCAATAATAGGAATAGTTGCAGCCCAGCGATTGGGTGTCGTGCCACTGGATAAACAGCTCTACTTTCCCCAGAAGGTGGTGGTGATGTGATGTCTTTACCTGTGCTGCTCAATGGCTTCGTTGTCCGGTAACTCCATGCCACAGACGTTACACCTCTCGCTGGCAGATCTATTCTCGGTCTTCATGCCGGCGGCGAGTTCACCCAATTTGTTGAAAAGCTCCCTCTGAATGAAGCCTTGAGGCAGAAGCCCGCCGTAACCACTGAAGTCCATGGCGACGGAGAGCGTCGGCTGCACGTGGAGAGTGGAGGATAAGGAGGTCGGCACCTCCAACAGGCCATCAGTTCTGCGGTTGAATTGGATAGGGTACAAGGCGGCGTGTTTCTCACCCTGCCCACTGGGGATGTTCTCCATCCCCAGTTGCACGCCCAGCCCTGCCTCGGGAGGTTGGTCTCCAGAATTCTCTTCACGGACGTAGTGTAGTTCACGGGCGCTGGTAATGACGCTGCTTCGTGTTGGCGTACCGGGGGCTTCCTTGTACCGATCTGCATCAGATATCTTCTCACCCCCTGAAGAGCCAGATTCTCCCGTCTTGGGACTAGAGGCCTCCTCCACCTGCATCATTTCATGCTTAACTTCAGTTATCATGGGATGGCTGCCACCAGCAGAGAATGCTTCATCTAATGAAGCTTGCTGCAAAGACCCTTGTATAATTGACTGTCCAATACTCATAAGACTATCTACAGCAGCTTTGGTGGGGCTCATTGCTGAAAGTCCGAACGAGGTGGACACAGAGGGGCTTTGTTCTTCCATAGTCCCAGTTGGTACAGCTTGGTTAGTAGTGTAACCAGCCTCTTCACCAGAAAGTTGCTTAGTACCCAATATATTCTTGTTAAACCTGGCCTTCCCTCCATCCTCATCTTCAGTGACGGTCATTTCTGTATCATTATCATCCGTTGCCTGAATAGTCTCTAGTATCTTCAGACACTGCTCCTCCAAGTACTCAATCTCCAGTATCTCGGCTGCATACAGCAGATCATCCAAGTCTTCTACTTTTGCTTGGAGTGTGGCAGTGTAAGCATACTCCAGAATCTGCTGGAAAGTCTTTGGTGAAAGGAAGTCCAAGGTGTAATGCTGACTGTTGCGAAGAAACAAAATTTCGAACATCTTACTCGTGCAAGCCAAGACGGTCCGATGAGCGTGGAACTCCTGGCTGTCCACCAGGATCACCACGTCGCACAGAGTCCCCAAAAGTCTCATCTGGTTGGCTTTGTGAAGGAGCGCCGAGGGATGGCTGGGGTTCTGAAGCTTTATTAATCCCATTTTTAATCAAATCCACAGATCTGCTGTGCACTGGGCCAACTCATTAGGCTGTCTGTGACTGTTGGTAATATAGCTTGGCGTAGAGGTGTTCAATTACCTGCGGGAACAAAAAGGAAAAACGCCAAATATTTTTAAACTCATTTTTCAGGTGAACGAAATGTTAGCAGCAAGTTCTGCTCTCCATCAACCCCCCGTACTCTCGGATCTACAGACTCCCTGCTCCCCCAACGCCTATAGTTTAAAATCCTTGCACTCGTCTTTAAATCCCTCCATGGTCACGCCCCATCCTATTGCTGCATGTACTCCAGCCCTATTTTGCCCATCCCTCAAACTCTCCATTCCCCTGACTCGGGCCTCTTGTGCAACTCCCTCACCAAGCCCCGACCCGTGACCTTAGCCACACCATTGGCAGCCGAGCATTCAAGCACCTGGGTCCTACACGCTGGAGTTTCTCCCCTCCGCCTTGTTCTCCTGCTTTAAAACCTCCTCTTCGGCCAAGTTTTTTGGCCATCTCCATCTCTCCTTGACTGCCTTAGTGACCAGTTTCCATCAGCCTGTGATGCGCCCCGGGGATGTTTACGCTGAAGGTGCTCACCCAAAACTCGGCTGCCCGTATCCTAACTCGCACCAAGTCCCGTTCACTCATCATCCCCGGTGCTCACTGAACTACATTAGCTCCTTGATTTTAAAATTCTAGTGCTTGTTTTCAAATCCCTGCATGGCCTCGTCCCTCCATATCTCTGTAACCTACAAGTGGAAAAACTGGGCATATAATGCAGTCTTTACGAGAAATTACATAAGTGTTTTTTTTTTTTAATTGTTACTCATCGTGGCTCCACTCCCAAAACAATGCTACAATTTTCTCATTTCCCTCTGTATTCACCCTAAACCCTGGTTATTGTTTATCTTGTGTTCTACTGTATAACATTAAGTGCTTCAGTCATAAATCAATATAGCCACAGATATAGTACTTAATCCATGGTGACAAATGTTTTTCGTGAAGGTTATTTACTATCCTCGTGTATTCCCAGATGCAACGCTACGCAACACCTTCCAGCTCCCTAAATTAATTACAAGCCAATATGATTGCCATCCCTGATAAACTTTGATAGCCAAGATTAATTATTTGTAATTTCCATGGGACAAAGAATAGTGGTAATTTGCTGCAGTTTGGTATGAACAGAGTGCAATTCAGTGAATGTGCAAAGGGCATTACCAGGATACAGCTACAAGTAGGGGCAATTTCAGCTACAATCTTTACCACTGTCACCCAGCCTGAGAGAGAGAGAAAGGGGGGGGGGGGGGAAGAGAGAGAGAGAGAGAAAGGGGGGGGGGG